>PISX010009833.1:0-73684 GCA_004024625.1 Mellivora capensis | reverse complement strand
TTCTTTATCCATTCATCTGTTGATGGACATCTAGGTTCTTTCCATAGTTTGGCTATTGTAGACATTGCTGCTATAAACATTCGGGTGCACGTGCCCCTTCGGATCATTACGTTTGTATCTTTAGGGTAAATACCCAGTAGTGCAATTGCTGGGTCATAGGGTAGTTCTATTTTCAACTTTTTGAGGAACCTCCATGCTGTTTTCCAGAATGGTTGCACCAGCTTGCATTCCCACCAACAGTGTAGGGGAGGGTTCCCCTTTCTCCGCATCCTCGCCAGCATCGGTCATTTCCTGACTTGTTAATTTTAGCCATTCTGACTGGTGTAAGGTGATATCTCATCTCACCACAATCAAATACAAATTTGATTTGTATTTCCTACGGTATTATTTTTTCAAAATTTCTTATATTTCCTCTCCTTCAGGGACTCTAAGTGTATACTGCAGAGGCCACTTGAAGGGGTTACACGACTCACTGAGTTAAGTAGAAGCATGGGCTTTTTAGTCTGGGGTTTTTTAACATGTGAGATACAGTTAAAACTTTTTATTTTATTAATAACAAAATTTATTGAGTTACTTTATGCCAGGTACTAGTCTAAGCATTTTACCCATTTTAATTCATTTAAATCTTAGCTACAAGCTAGAGTCCCTTATACCCCATTTTACCCATGGGAAAACCCAAGTCACAATGATGTTAGATAACTTGTTCCAATGGCTGGTAAGTAGTGAAGCCAAACTTGGAACCTGGGAGTCTGCTCCAGAATCAGTGCTCTTTTTTTTTCTTTTCAGCGTAACAGAATTCATTGTTTATGCACCACACCCAGTGCTCCATGCAGTACGTGCCCTCCATAATACCCACCACCTGGCTCCCCCAACCTCCCACCCCCCGCCCCTTCAAAACCCTCAGATTGTTTTTCAGAGTCCATAGTCTCTCTTGGTTCATCTCCCCTTCCAATTTCCCTCAACTCCCTTCTCCTCTCCATCTTCCTATGTCCTCCATGTTATTTGTTATGCTCCACAAATAAGTGAAACCATATGATAATTGACTCTCTCTGTTTGACTTATTTCACTCAGCAAAATCTCTTCCAGTCCCGTCCATGTTGATAAAAAAGTTGGGTATTCATCCTTTCTGATGAAGGCATAATACTCCATAGTGTATATGGACCACATCTTCCTTACCCATTCGTCCATTGAAGGGCATCTTGGTTCTTTCCACAGTTTGGCGACTGTGGCCATTGCTGCTATAAACATTGGGGTACAGTTATAACTTTTTTAAAAGGATTTATTTACTTATTTGAGAGAGAGAGTGCATGAGTGGGTGGGACAGAGGGAGAGAGAGAGAGAGAATCTCAAGCAAACTCCATGCTGAGTTAGGAGCTCAATGTGGGCTCGATCTCATGACCCTGAGATCATGACCTGAGCTGAAACCAAGAGTGGGACACTTAACCAACAGCACCACCCAGGCACCCCAGGTGCAACTTTTTAAATGTCTTTGTCTGCTAATTGTAACATCTGTGTAGATTATTGGTGTATTTTTATTGATTGCTTTCTATCCCCAATACAGAACATATTTCAGACCTTTCAGACTCTTCTTAGACGTCTACCCTCTTCCTGGGTAATATCAACCCAAAGTGAGACTTTACTTCTGAACTAAACTACCGATCAGTGTCACCCAGTTCTCATCTCTATCTTACTCTAGGCATACCATACCCCCTACTATCCTTACCTTTCTGTTGGGCACCTCTGCCCTGTCTATTTATTTACAATATTCTAGAGCAGCATTTGGCCAACTGGTCCCTCCCCAATCATCCAGGCCATATGCCTCAAGAATTCCTTTTTGCACAGCCCTGTGATGCCCTTGGCCTTCCTCTTCTACCTACTCAAGTAACTCCTTTACCACTAATTTAATTACCTATGTTTCCATTTATAGGATTTTACCTAGCCGTATGGCCTGCTGTCTCTGTCAATTCAAAAATAATATTGAGGTTGTCTGCAAGACAGTCAAGCTGCATTGTGACAGTGAATGTATGACAAATGCCACACATTGTGGTGAGTCTGAATTGCCTTATGATAAACTTATAAATTTTTATTTAATGTTTTATTTTTAATCAACGATAAAATTTTTAAGTAATGATGTCACTGCATTATTTTTATTCATTCAGAGTCAAATCCCTAAATCTCTCTTTTTTAAAAAAAAAAAAAGAGTTATTTATTTGAGAGAGAGAGCATGCAAGTCGAGGAAGGGGCAGAGGGAGAGAATCTCAAGCAGACTCCCCGCTGAGTGCAGAGCCCAATGTGGAGATTGATCCCATGACCCCAAGATCGTGACCTGAGCCAAAACCACGAGTCATACACTTGAGACACCCAAGTACCCTCAAATCCCTAAATTTCCAAGAACTATTCCTTTGTTAAAAGTTAGATTCTCAATTACCTTATTAAATAATTACCCCCAAATGCAAACTTGTTCATATAGTGCATCACAGTTTGTAAACTGATATTATATGCATTACATCTCAGGTGCCCTTTGTCTTATAGGACAGAAAGAGATATTTTTTTATTTCATTTATTTTTACAAGTTATATTATAAGAGTAAAAGTGATGCTGATTTATAAAAAAGTTGTATTCGGAGCCTGAGAGTTTCTGTTCCCTAACCAGAAGCTGCTACCTTCTAATGGAAAGAGAGGGCTCTTCTATTCTTGAACTGCCCAACTCTTGAACTTGTTCTGAATCCTAAGCTTTTCTGTCAAAAAAAAAAAAACACTCAGGTGTTTTTAAGTTTTTCTGTACACTATGTTTTATTGGCACTAACTTGATGACTTCCAAAATGTGCTTTTGCACCCAGATAGCTGGAATATGAGTCCCTATCAATGATCTATGGTACCTCAGAAATAACACTGCTATTTCTGTAAATACAGTGTTGCTTATTTTTCAAAACAATTTTTTACCAATTCTATTACTCCCTTGTCCCTTAGAGTTGGGGAGAAGAGGCATGTTTAATCTCCTTTTACAGGTGAGAAAAACTGTGACCAGAGGTGTTAAGTGCTGTAGCCTAGCACTCAAGTGTCTTCTTGTTTTGGGCTCTCAGCAAGCCTGTTACTTCTTCTTTCTTGTGACCCTTATTACCTACTCCTCTAACCCTCACCACCACCATTAAAAATACTTCTATTTCTTCTGGAAAAGAAACCCAGCTGCACAATGCTCTGCAGTATACACAGCAGCACACTTGACCTTCAGATAGTTGGAAGCTCTGGATGATTCCCTAAGTAAAGCTAGAAATATTAGAAATGAAAGGAAATGAAAGTGAAATAGGCATCTGACTAAAGTTTCTTTATCCCTTCTGCATTTTAAAACCTCAAGGATCATTCCCTTAATTTATTGAACATTCCACATTGGCATATCTCTCATACCTGGGAAATTTAACCTACATCCCATATCCCTGCCCACATTTAAACAAAGAGCCAGAGTAGACATAGTGGGGTTTTTTTTTTTTTTCTGATCAGAGCTTATGTTATATGAACTGCAATATATGGGAGCGGGGACCAAACAAAGAAACTGGTGGGTAGCTAGAGAAGGCATATCCAGATGAGGACCTATAACAGTGGGTACAGTCATGGGCATCTGTGATGGCAGTAAGAACACAAACACACTGAAGAAAGGAAGGAGGACACCTCATGCTCCCTCTGCATCTGAAGCAGGACAGGCTGGGGTGTATGAATGCCAGGAGTCACTGTAGATCTGCGCACAGTTTAGCTGAGTGTCTTCCAGCCTCAACTTTTTTTGAGAACTGGGCAATTGAGCCTTTGGGACCCATGGAATTATCCAAAATATAGTTATTCACACTATGGAAGTTTCTGAGTAAATAGCCACTTTTTCAAAAAACATCCTTTTCTCCTTTTGTTCTTGCCTGTCATAGATTCAAGTTTGAGTTTGTCTCCTCTCTAAATGGTACTCAAATATTTGCTGATTCTTAATTTATTTGACTGGGATATATGACTGTCGACTGACAAAAAGCTGTACTAGCAGTCTTTCATTATCAAAACTAGTCTCTTCTTTGTTGATAGATGAAGAAGTATCTATAAGGAATACAGAAGGATCATTCATGAAGGTATTAAAAGCCCGGAAGAAGAGCACCAGTACTGAGCTGACTATTGAGCCAGAGAAGGCATCGTCAGACAAAAATAGCGTCAGTCTAGCCTTTATCAATGAGCAGCTAGACTTCAATGATGAAAGTGATGTTATTAGTGCGCTAAATTATATATTGCCTTATTTCTCAGAGGGAAATCTAGAAGATGTAGAATCAACATTATTACCATTCATTAAACTTCTGTTTTCAAATGCACAAGATGGAGACAAGCCCACGGGTCCCTTGACAAACGACACAGGGAGCCTATCTCTTAAACCTGGACCCAACAATTCAACTTACAAAAATAAACTGAAGAAACTCTATTTTCTGGAAAATTTGTTAGATGCAGAAATTCAAGAAAAAATTGATGAGGTGAAAAAGAAAGAAAAAACTGCCATGCTTATACATTCCGGTCTTTTCGGTCCCAAATTTAAACGCCAGATCTTTCCAAAGAAATTGGAAACTGCCCAAGCACAGGAAGAGAGCCTCGCCAAGGCTGAGCACGTAGGGAAAAAGATGCTGAGAGTGAAAAAGGTCATCAAGGGCCCGAAGGGCCTACGAAAAAGGTACTTCAAAGAAATGGGCCGTCAAAGCAACCAGAGGAAACAGAATGCCCAGCCATTTGTGGAGAACATGGCCAAAGAAAGAAGGCTCAGGAGACCATCTCTGAGGGAGCTGGAGCAGCTTCACATGGCACAGAGGCCCAAGAAATTAGTGGGAGACTCCTTCAATACAGAGCCTTCATTCATAAAGGAGCACAAGGCAGCAGTCTCTTCCTTCCTGAAACAATACTCGTTGGGCAGGCCTTCTGCCTCCACTGCTCCCAAATCCCTACCTGAGGTGAAAAACAAATCAAAAGACTTAACCTACACCATTTTTGTTTTAGAGGATGCAAATGCTAGAGTTAGGAATATGAAGGCTCCCAGACCAGTCTCACATTCCGGAAAGAAGTACATCTTTCATAAAACTCGCTCACGTGTGGTCCACAGAGAACCCAAGGCCAAACAGAGTCGAAAATTCAGAAAGAAAAGTCCTCTCAGAAATAGACTGATGCTGGCAAAGAGGCCTCCATTCCCTGCAGTCAGGAGCCTCATAAATTCCCCCTCACGGGAGGCTTTTTCATCTTCAGGAGAAATGAGTTCTCAGGAAAATCCTTTTCCGGAATTATTTACTCTTTCAGAACCTCTTAGGGAAAACACTACTGTGGAAAACAGTACTGCGCAGAATGTTTTTGAAGAATCCATTTCTGTAGGAAATATGACTGTGCCAGAACAGACCCTCCCTGAATTCGGGAACCATGAGAATCTTCCCAGGGCACATTCTGCAGCCACCGGAGACAACTTTATGCCAACTGTTAAACAAACCAATGAAACACAATGGGAATACCACAACGTGGGCACCGAATTGCCCCCGAAGCCCACAGAGTTCACTGTGTCGAAGCTCTCAGCCACAGGGGATCTATTTGAAATTCAGCTAAACCAGCAACTACGGTCCCTCATCCCCAATAATGATGTGAGAAGGCTCATTTCTCATGTTATCCGGACTTTGAAAATGGACTGCTCCGAGACCCATGTGCAACTGGCCTGTGCCAAGCTCATCTCCAGAACAGGCCTCCTGATGAAGCTTCTCAGTGAGCAGCAAGAAGTAAAGGTGTCCAAGGCAGAGTGGGATACGGACCAATGGAAGACTGAGAACTATATCAACGAGAGCACAGAAGTCCAGAGTGAACAGAAAGGGCAGGAGTCCAGTGAGGTGAGGAAAACTCCTGAAACATGGGATTTGGACTTTGAGTCAGTTTAGGACATGCCATGAAATCAACCCAGCCCAAAGACCAGGGGTTGCCTAGTCTGGGTCTTGTCTTGGCCGGGTAACGTTGGCTGAGACACATGATCTGCCACTTGGCTCATTTAGTGCCACTATCCCCAGGGTATATGAGAAGGGGACCTCACGTACAAGATAAATAAATTTTTGAAAAAAATGCTGATGATAAAATTACATAACACCTTAGATTTGGTATGTTCCTTGAGAATCTGTAAGCCACTCATCTGAAAGAATGGGGTTTTAGAGTAGCTGAAGAATAGTTAGCTTTCATCCTGTCTCTTTGTTTTCTAAAAAGAAAATTGTTCTTTATTTTTTTTTTTTAGCTCACTAAAGAAGTTCCGGGTTATGGCTATAACAACAAACTCATCTTGGCAATATCTGTGACTGTAGTAGTGATGATTTTGATTATAGTTTTCTGTCTCATTGAGGTAAGGACGACCATTAATTCAGATTTCCAGAATATCTTCTATCTTTGTAATAGATTCAGAACCCACAAATTGAAAATCAAAGCCACTTTCCCACCTACTACTACTTGATATTCCTTTTCAGTCTGGAGGACTGAAATCTGCTTTGTTCCTTTACTGCCAAATATATTCCAGGGAATTTTAAAAGAACCCCCCCACTGCCGGGAGATCTGTGGATTGTAACCAAGGCAACAAGCCATTAGACTGTCTGAGACATTAAGTTTAAGAAGGCCAGAGTTGACATGATTAGTAACATTTCTTCAACTCAAAATTATATCGATTAGATGTTCTCACCTGTGAGTCTCAGACTGCCACTGATTCCTTTCCTTGGCTGAAATGATGACAGAGAAAGTCTCTCCACCCTCCTGGAACCATCAGCCATCCTGGAAGAAAGGACACGGCTTACAGATAAAAGTCTCATCTTGTTGATTAATTAGATTTACTTAGCAGCTTTCTCCTCCACTGTGTAAGGTGTTGTGTGAATAGGTTCAGTTCAAACACTGCAGCCCAAATCCTGCAGCAGGCTGTCTCGAAGCACGTCAGATTTATAGTTGCCTGTTGCTGGAGCTTGCCTGCTTACCTTTCCTTCAATCCTTTAATGACTTCTTCCTTTTCCCAACAGGCAAGTGCTAACATTTTTAAAAGAATGATTTAACAAGTTGACAGTCTTGACTTATCCCACCAATCCAACCTCATTTACCTTGTTTACCTTTTCTACTGTCCTAGCAGGCCTCCGTTCCAGCCAAAGCCACCCCTCACCACACCCTAGTCACCCCATGCCCATTCCTGCTTTTGTTGGTGCCTTTGCCCATCTGAAATTCCCTTAATTCGCTCTGCCTGTGGAAGTACCATGAGTCTCTCAAAAGCCAATGCAAGTTCATCATTCTCCAAAAAGCCTTCCCTGAATTCTCCAGCCCTCCTGGTCCTAGTCCTTCTGTGAGATTTGTCACCATTTCTAAGGGTCCATAGTGATGCATTCCCCTCCCCTGAAAACAAAAATAAGATAAACAACTTTTTAAAAGGCAGCTCCCCGAGAGAGAAACACCAAGGTCAACACATGGAGCAGAGCAGAGCTGTGTAAGCATCAAGTGGCTTCCTGGTTTATCGGTCTTAAGTAAAAATGGACTGGATATATGAACTGCTAAATAGAAACATGTCTGTCTGCAGGAAGGTTGGTCAGTAATAAAAACATAGAAATGGTGAGGAAGAGCCCACCATGGGCCGTGCCCATCCTAGGCTTCCCCAAGAGTAGAGATGGCCCCTGAAGCAGCATATAAGAGTTAAGCCCACTAGTCAGGTTGTGCCTTTGGGGGAGATGGATGGATCTGGCTACTTCAGTACTTTCTGTCAAACACTGGGTTCAGCTGGTTACTTTCCTTCTAATTCTCTTCTTACCAAGTAGCCTTCTAATTGTGTTTCAGTGTGCCACGGAGGCAAGTGTCCCCAGGAGCTAGTTCCCAACCATGTAGACACAGATACCCTATCTGCAGAACAGATATATTTCCCATTGTCAAGTGATAACCTGGCATTCTGATTTTGATCCATCCTGGGGCACTGATAAAGTGAGATTGCCTCTACAGGAAGAAGTGAGTTTGTTTTTGTTGAGGACAGAGTCTGACTGCTGAGCCCAGGAGTCTAGGAACTGGCATGGGGTCAGCTTATCAAGGTCTCTGAGAAGATAAATCATTGGCCATTGTCCAGATAGTACCCTCTGCATCTTCAGGTGGCCTGTGGCCTTTGGCTTTCAGGGAAGTTCTGTAAATTCCTATTGCTGTTTTTAATTTCTATGTAGTTTAGCCTTTTGTTTGTATTTATGTGGTTGCATTATTTCCTCTCCCTATTTTGATGATGAGCTTTTTGAGGACAGAGACCATGAAGTGCTTTTCCTGTAGTAGACAATAATGGTGTTCAAAGGGAGAGAGATGAGACATTATGTCGACTTCACAATGAGGAATAAGGCAGCCTAATATTTATTTGAAGTGGCATACAGAACCCAGCAATAGACAGACTCATGTGTTCCTAGGACTTTTGAAATGTTACCTTTTAGTATTCAAATCAGTGGAATTGGTAATAGAACAACTGCTTGATTATTTAGGAGGAAAATAATAGCAGAGCCTCATTTCTCATCTTAAACATATTTTAGTAAATGTAAAAAAAAAAAAAGAAAAGAACCCATAAAACTGTTAGAAGAAAACAGAAGCAATATTTTTATCATCTTGTGGTGGGAAAGAGCTTTATGATCTGACACCATAGGCAGAAACCTTTGATAGATTTGATCATCTTGTCTGTGACACCATTAGCAAACTTGGCACTGATTTATGCCAAGCATAGGAAAAATTTTCCACACCCGATTTAATCCCCACAGCCCTGTGAGGATGATATTACCATCCTTTTTTGATACATAAAAGGGAATCAGCTTAAGGCCCCAGTGGCAAAACCCAAGGCAGAACCCTGTTTCACCTGACTACAAAGCCTGTGCTCCGGTTCCACTGTTCTGTCTCCTTAAAGATGAAAACACTGATAAATATTTGAAACATTGAAATTCAGTGAAAGCCACTAAAAGGATTAATATATTTTTATAAATCAACAGGAAGACCAAAAATCCTGGGGTGAAGGGGGCAAGGACTATGAAGAATGATGGTCAAGGACCATATCTGCCAGTCCTCTCCTCACGCCTTCTGGGATGTGGGTCTTGTTAATGAAGCCTTTGTTGCCTCTATACTGTTTTCTTCTATACTCTTATAACATTTGTTTTTATTTATATTTTTTAATATGTGTAGAATCTGTTTTGGCTTTTGGTATGGTTGAGATAAGGGATCTAACTTTTTTCACGCCCTACATAAAGATCCAGTTACTTTAAAATCTTTTATTGAACGATTCATTCTTTCTTCACTGATCTAAACTGTTTTTATCTAGACTCAATCAATCCAGTTTCTTTCCCTGTACCAGTATCACACTATGTACTTAATTCCAGTTGCTTTATAATAACGTATTTTGATGTCTGGTAGGGTAAGCTCCTGCTGTTTGATCTTCTTTTTCTTTCATTTTGTAGCTAGGCTTGCATATTTTCTCCACCAAATGTCATCTGACCAGTTTTTGTTTAAAAAAAAAAAAACTATCTTGGGATTTGAATAGGATTGCTTTGAATTTAAAGGTTAATTTGAGGCGACCTGACATCTTTGCAATATTCTAGGAACATAGTATCTCACATCGTGTATTCACTTCTTCTTAATGTCCTTCAGAAGAGTTTTAACATTTTCATCTCATAGGTCTTACCCATTCTTTGCTATAAGTTTACTCCTAGGTACCTTATACCTTTTATTGATATTGTAAATGGGATCATTCCTCCATTCATTGATAAGCTATTTATGGAATGTAGAAACACTATTGTGGTTTGCATGTTGAGCTCTTCATTTTGTACCTAGCCATCTTATTGACTTCTTACACTTAAGTAAAATTTTAGTCGATTTTCTTGGGCCTTTCAGGTTGTTCATAATTTCATAGGCAAATATGTTTTGTTTCTTCCTAATATTTCATTTTTTCCTACTGCATTGATTAGGACCTCCTCAACAATGATGAATGGTAGCCAGAATAATAGGCATCCCACTCTTGTCCTTGACTTTAAAACAATGCTGCTGCTTAGGTTTCTGGTAGATACTTTTCTTTTCCTTCTTCTAAGAATTTTTATTAGGAATTATCTGTTGAATGTCATCTAAAACCACCAGTAAAATGTATTGCCAGCTGCACACAAGATCCCAAGTTAGGTATTGTGGAAGAGCAGAGTACTATTAAACAAACCGAATTCCTGTCCTCAAAAAAGTTATCATCTCATTGCTAGATAAGACCTAAAATACAAAGGAAAGAAAAAGATTTGGATGCAGTGGTCATCGAGATGGGTAACTGTGATCATATTTTCTTCCAAAACAGATTTATTCTCATAGAACAGCATCAGAGGAAGGTAAAGAAGGAAACTCAAGGTAAATATTAGTCTGGCAATTGTTAAAGTAGAATTTTAGAACTAGATTTTAGAACTCCTCTCTGTTTCAGTCCCCTTATTTTACTCCCAGGACACCACCAAAGGCAGAAAGAACATTTATTTGGCCTAATGCTTTTCCTGGATCCAGCAAAACTAGCACCCCAGCCAAACCTGAGTTAGGAGGAGACTGGCACAGAGCATCTGCTGGTCACCAGTCTTTTAAAGAAAGAGGATGGTATGGGGAGGTGCTGGTTCCTGCTGGTAGTGAGCATCAGGCCTTCTCAGAGGCTCCAGGGAAAGGGTTGGGAGGGCCACAAAATCTTGGGCAAAGAGGGGCTAGTCTTCAAGGCTGATGGAAGGCAGAATGTATGACTCCTTCCTGTAAAGTGGCAGGAAAACGTCCCTCTTCCTCCTCCTCCTCCTCCTGGTTTTCAAGTCCCCACTCACCATTCCCTTTGTACAGACCCCATAGAATTGTAACTGGGAGATAATAGTTTGTCTCTTCCTTTTATAATAAGGAAATGGAGAAGAAGCAGGGGAAGGTAAATTGTCCCATGGCCGTACTGCTAGTGAGTGTCAGAAGATGGCTCCTTTCCAGCCGGGTGCTCCTCTGATTACACTGCCCTTGGCTGCGAGCTACATGTCACAACTCGGTACACACATACCATAGAGATATGAGCAGTTCCTAAGACAAACTTACCATACACTCTCATTTTTCTCTAGACTGTTTGTATTCAAAAAGAATATTTTGTGTTTTAGAGCTGTTTGTGACCTTTAAGCTCATTTCACGACTCATTCATCAGTGACAGCCTACAGTGTGAAAGGCAGTGAGCTAGATAACTCTTGCTGGTTGGGCTCAGGCATTTTCTTGGTGCGATTCAACTTGCAGGATAAAGCAACTAGGAAAATAGAAGCACCTCTCCTTCCCCCTCCCCAGCAAATGATGCTTATGAGACTGAGTGCATTGGGGACCACTGTAAAATGCTTCTGGAGAGCGTAAGGTGCTTCTTCCGTGGAGTTGCCCAGTTTGTTCACGGCATGAGGGCACTTGGCCAAGGTCCCAGGTGAGCAGGATGAAAATCCGGCCTGCACTGCATGTCGAGCCACATGCAAAGATCTCCCCAGAGACGTGGGGCCATTATGGATAGATGTGGGAAAATTCTGGAAGCCCAACATGCTTGGGATTATTTTCAAGATCCCAGATCTGTGGTGATTTTGCTTCCTGTGATTCTGGATGGAGGTGTCCTAATAAGACCAGAGATACACGTTGTGAGAGTTACGGAAAACGGCATGAGTCACTAATTGTGCATGTATTTCCTCCAAGGGGCTTCTTTCGGTCTCTGCTGCGGAAGAGATGCTCATCTGAAAATGAGAATCAGGTAAATCTGAGCAGGATAAAGCCCCGTGGCTGCAGAGAACACAGGAAACGCAGAATTAACATCATCCTTTCTGTTTTCTAGGAGGGCTTTTTCTGGAGAAGGCGGCCACTTTGGCTTCGGGACATGTACAGACCTCTCAATGCCACACGCAAGAAAAACATGGCACAGAAGTTACACGACAAGGATTCTTCTGATGAGGATGAGATTTTCAACAAGGAACCAGGGTACCTGATTTATGGCTCTTATTTCAAATGAGGAAACTATGAAAAGTTGAACTGTTCCTTTGCAGAGGAAAAGCCTTTGGCATTCTTCTCCTTTTTGCAGAGAGAAAAGTGAAGCCCCAACAGAGAAGGCTCAGGCCACAGATTCGACTGCTGAAGAGCTGGGTGACGAGAGCGAGACCGCTGCAGAGACCGTCACCGAGTGAGCCCATCCTGCCTCAGGCCGCCTACAAAGTTTATTTTCTGATATTGGCTTCTCAGCACTGCTTGTAAAATACTTATTTTTCTCATATTAAAATGTATAAATTCATAACCAATTCTAGCCACGTGGTAAGGAATTAAAATGGAACCAGTTAAACATGTATTATTGAGAGAACAGGGGCCACCGGGCACGAGGAGCAGGACTGAAGCTAGAATCCCTCAGCACCAGCGTCTTTCCTGAGGAGCAGTGCAGGCAAAGGAGGATGAGTAGGGGTGTCTCTCCCTCATTTCCCTGATCAAATCAGTCTCTGGAAACGGGAAAACCTATCTTCAAGGGGTGTAGACTGGGTAATTAAATCAATGAGCTGTTTATTCTGGTGCTCTCTTCCCTGGCTCACCAAGTATCAGTAACTCACAACACACTTGACCTCTTGCCCAGAGAAGATCATCTGTTTCTGGTGCCTCTCATAAGGGCTTTGGCATTGCCAGAATATTTGAATCACTGAGCCTAGCTCCACGGCAGGCTTAAACCCTAACTTCCTTCCCAAGTGCACAATCTCTTGCATAAAATGTGTGCCTTGTCTTGGCAAGTAGAGGGTTCTTCACCCTTCAAAGCGAATAGATAATTCACATTGGGGTTTTTTTGTTTGTTTTCTTAAAAAAAAAAAATCCCAACCCTTGGGTAGCTAGCAGGGAGGGGCTGAGGGCTAGGGTAAAGAAGAATGTGTGAGAGTAGTAATTACCCAAGACTGCCCTCCTCAGGCCTTGATTTCAGAAAACATAGTGGTGGGGCCACTTACCCATTCGTATGTACTGCCCTCGTGTCTCCTGACCCCACTGAGGGTCAGACGTGTGCTGCTTGGCTCTCTCCCGTGCAGCCCAGCACCAGACCTACCACCACCTTCCTCACCAACACCGATCATAGCTGCATGATTCCAGGGGATAACGCGGTGCTGTCTTTGGAAAAGGCAAGAATTCCTCCACTCCTGCGATGCCTGGGTGGTTCGGTTGGTTAAACGGTCAACTCTCGGTTTCAGCTCAGGTCATGATCGATGTCCATACATGTAACTGGTGCTCATCACTGTGGGGGCTGGCGCTGGTGAACGTCGGGGACTGGGGGATCGCGTCGCTAGCCTTCAGGTGACTTTACCAGCTGCTTTCCATAGATCCAGAGCTGCTGCTAACCCCTCAAAAGACTGCTGAGGTCACAGCAGCACCCCAAAGTCCCCAGACAGGTGACTAGCGGGGAGCATGGAGTCCCTCATGCAGCCTGCGCATCTGCTCCTGCAGACGAGGACAGAGTGGCTTCCAGCTCCTTGTCACCTCCCAGATTTCACACAGGTATGCTGTACTGGCAGAACTCTGCTGTCAAGGGAATCTGTGAAGCCTGGTTCATGGGCTTCCAGCACTTTAAGGGATGCTAGGGTTCTACTAGGGATGTGGCCACGAGCTGCTCAAAACTATGTGTTTGTTCAAGTCTTCACAGGCCAAGCCGGGCTGAATGAAGACGAGGGCTCGGAGGAGGCTGGCTAGCATTTAGAGGAAGAAAGAAGCCATCGCCCTCAAGACCCACATGCCTCACCCCTCCTGAGCCGGTCTCCGAGACAGAGGGGCCACTCTCACAAGCCTCCTTATGCTCACCAAACTACTGAAGTAGGGCAATGAGAGTCGGGAGCTGGCGGCCTGCAGGTCAGCAGGGATTTGAGGGTGGGAGGGGCAGGGCAAGGCAGGGCAGACTGAAGATGACCAGAAGGCTCCACCAGGTTCTTACTGTTGGAGTCCCAGAGGGTCACACTGGCTGGCGGCCACCCCCACGGAAGTCAGGGCCTCTCGGTCCTGGGGCGCACCAGGCACAACCAGCTCTGGCACCTGAGGTCCTAGTGGGGGTGAGATGTTGTTGAGACCTGGGGGATGGCGGTGGAGCACCCCTGGGGGTGGAGGTAGGGAGCACCCTCCTTCAAGAAGAGGAGAAGTCCTAGAGGCCTGAAGCAGAAGCGGAATGGTGCTTCAAGGTGAGGCTTTCTGCGTTCCAGGGCAGCGCTGGAGAGGGGTCTGGCACCACACCATGGACGGTTCCAGCTTCCAGGGCCAAAGGAAATTAAGACTTCAACCTGCAAACAGCATAAAGACTTTACATGGATGTGGGCGACACCCCAGAATGGTGGAGCCACCAATAGAAGGAGCCTGGCTCCCTGACACATGACCCACCAAACTAGCCCAGACTGCTGTGCTTAACCAGATGATTACACAAGAGAGCAATAAGCTTCTTTTTATCTACCACATGGCTGTGTTGGGTCTCTACTACGGCTGAACCTATAGCCTAATGAAGGAGTGAGTACACGTACTGGATATCCCTCGCCACCACAAGGCTAACTGAGAAACCATCCCCAAACTCAGTGGACTGGAACACCAGTTCTTGCAGGATGGCCAGGACAGCTGTACTGGAATGCTCTGCCAGCTGGGCCAGCACTGCCTCTCACTGCTGGTCTGCAGATCCGCAGGGCTAGCTCTTTGCCACCTGTGTTGGTTCTGGGGCCCAGGCTAGAGAGACTACTGGAAGAAAGCATAATAAGAGGCCAAACAGAAACTTCATCAGGCCTCTTCAAGCCCAGACACAGAACAATCACACTTCCATTTCTGCCTATCTCATGGGCCAAAGCAAGTCACATGGCCCAGCCCGAAGTCAGGGGACAGGAAAGCACACTTTGTCCACAGGGAGACACAGCAAGAGTGTGGATGCAGGGAGGGCCAATAATCCTATCTATCCCAGGATGGGACTGAGTCCTGGTTTAGAGGTTATGTACCGAGGCCCCATTCCTCTAGGTGTCCTCTGTAAATGGAGCAGAGGGAAAAGTAGTCCATCAATGTGAAGACACCACCACAGTTCTCTATTAGGGCAGGAACCCTGACAAGGCAAGAATCACATCTCCTTCCTCTCCCCAATGCCTAGTACCAGACCCTGCCCGCAGTGATGACTCAGGGATCTTATTGGGTGAATTTTAGACCACTTCTTCATTCTCCACATATGATTTCCTTATGAAATAAACTGACCTCCTACAGGTCAACATATAGTGCTGTGAGTTTGCCCTAGAAGCTGCAAAGAGACTGTGCCACTGGGAGCTGGGATTTGTACATAAATCTGTCTACACTGAATCCTGTATCCACTGCCTCCCAAAGAAACCTCCAGAAGAAAGGGCTTCTACAAGTTAAACATCAAAACAGGGTAGTGAGGGGCACCTGGGTAGCTCAGCTGGTTGAGCAACCAGCTCTTGGTTTTGGCTCGGATCATGATCTCAAGGTCCTGGGATCAGGACCTGTGTGGAGCTCCACACTTAGTGGGGAGTCTGCTTCAGGATTTTCTCTCCCTCTGCCCCTCCTCCACCCAAATAAATAAATCTTAAAAAAAAAAAAAAAAGGTAGTGAAATGTCTTTCTCTGGAGTCCTTTTGAAACTATAAAGATTCTCATTACCTGAAACATCCTAAGAGGGAGACTATCTAAAGGTATGGACCTCGGACAATTTGAAGAACAGCGAGATTCGCCATCACAGCCCCCAGGGCTCCGCAGGGCATCCGGCTCCTCTCATCATCTCTTTTGCCAGCTCTCAGGGCAAAAGCAGAACCGGCCCCAGATGCTCTCCCTTAATTGCTGCCTTTCCCCCCAGACTTCACACTCCAAAGGAGAACCATTTGAAGAGAGCCAGGATGAACCCCAGAGAATACCACCATCGCCACTGAATTCCAGGGACGGGGCATGTGGGTGGAAAGTATATTCTAGGGCAGTGACTCATGATAAGTTGCTTCCTCCAGTCCCTAAATGGGACTATTCAATGTCAAGCTATCTTGGGCTTGGGCTGATAAAAGCAGACGGATAGGGAACCTAGTGTTGTGAGCTGTTGGTCAGCATACGTGAATATAAATACGGCTTGTGTAATTCGGCCAAGTTCACAAAGACATATCACTTGGTGTTCTTTATGCTCCAAGTGAAAGAAATCCAACTAAAATACACTTGAACCAAAAATGTCCTACAATGGATCAGCTCATATACCCGGGAAGCCTAAATGCTGGCTGCATCTAGGGCTCAAACAGCATCATCCTCTCCCCAGCTGTCTCTCAATTGTGCTTTCCTCTGGTTTCAGGCTTTGAGGGACACTGATATAGAGGAAAACCCAACCTTAAAGCCTGGACACCGTATCTGGGAAGAGGAGACTCTGATTAGCCAGCCATGGTCATGTGCACATGTGAGGTCAGGCCTTAAACTAGTACTTAAGTCACAGAGACTGAATTGAAAGTTAAGAGGGAGGTTGTCTTACTGCGAGATAAGGAGGTGAGGTGATAATGGAGGATCAGAGGCTGAAGCTAGATTTAAGGAACACCCACAAATGTGAATGTAAGTAAAACACAAATTCACTTAGAGGCAGGAGTCCATGATAATTTTGGGTCCTTAAGTATTTTTTCCCAATTAGTAGATCCTAAAGATATAACTACTATCATGAGCAGGTCCAAAGAGTCTTCTGTTTTTTTAATATTTGATAAGGATTCTTAACTGCAGATGTGCTCCAGCAGACAAGCGAGTAAAGAAAGCAAAGAAGAGAAGGGAACCAGGAAGAGGCCAACCCAGGAAGCAGCAAGGGAAGATTTCAGGGTGAAAGTTGTGGGACAGGTAGAGGAGAGAGCTGGAACTCAGGGGAGGACAGAACCCAGACAGAGGGCTACGTGAACGATATTTACATAGTCACAGTTCTGTAAACACTTATCAGTTACTGGGAAAGAGTGACATAACTAAACCCCAAGAATGGACTGGGTTGTTCAAGAACTACTTGTCTGTGGTACTAGGAAGTCTGCTGACAGTAAGGAAAATGGGTAAATCAAGAGCTAGAAGCGCAGGACAGGCGGAGATAAGCACCAGAAGATTCAGCCAGAAATAACCAGCCCCAGTGAGCTGGCTCAGAAGGGTGGGCTATGGGTGGGAGGCAAGAAACTGCTGTGGGTCATTATGTTCCCTCATCATTTCATTTCATACTATTTGAACTGTAAACTGTGTATAATGACATTTGGGGTTTTAAAAAAAAATTCATTATTTTGTCAAAGCTTTATTTTTGTCCAGCTTTATTGAACTATAATTGACAAATCAGTAATTAAAAACCCTTTAAATCCATTTTTAAAAAGAGAGTGGGGAGAACCAGCTTCCTACAACAGAACCCGGGAGAACATTAGCAATTCCAGTTTTGAGAGAAATGATTGCATTAGTACTAGTTTGATGACTTCAGTCAGCTGCCAAGTAAGGATACATCTGGGGTTCAAACAAGAAGGGCTCTCAAAAAAATAAGAAAAAAAGAAAGTCTCTCCAGTGCTCAGAGAGCAATTAAAAGCAGAGATCTGATTGGATTGGGAAGGTGAGAATTAGCTCAAACAATAATATAGCCAGTCATCTTTTTCTTTTCTTTTAAACATTTTATTCATCCAGGGACTCCTGGGCGGCGCAGTCGGTTAAGTGTCTGCCCTTTGGCTCAGGTCATGATCTCAGGGTCCTAGGATTGAGCCCTGATTCTACTCCCTGTTCAGCGGGGAGTCTGCTTCTCCTCCTGCCTCTCCCTTTCCCCCTCCCCCTGCTCATGCTTGCTCTCTCTCAAATAAATAAATAAAATCTTTAAAATAAATAAATAAATTTTTTTAAAAGGAAGGAAAAAAAGAATTTATTCATCCCTTTGAGAGAGAGAGGAGCAATAGAGCATGAGCTGGGGGAGGGGCAGAGGGAGAAGGGCAAGCAGACTCCCCACTGAGCAGGGAGCCCATTGTGGGCTGGACCCCAGGACTGACCTAAACTGAAGGCAGACATTTAACCAACCCAGGTGTCCTACAGCTAGTCATCTTCAAATGCTTACTGCAGGCCAGAAATTATCCTAAGTATATTATCTTATTTAATCCTCACATCAATTGATATTTCCCCCAATTTACAGATGAGAGAACTGCAGGCTCAGATAGTCTGGGGGAACTTACCTGAAGGCACACACCCTGGCCCCTCTGCCTGAGGCTAAGGGGCCTCAGAGTGTTCTGACTTACTTCTCTTTTCTTATCATCAGTTGAACTTAGAAGTTTCTATCTTCGGTACTCCCTCAAGGGGCCTGTGAAAACCACTGATGGTGGCAGTGGTCTTGGCCCCACACTAGCTGGGTTGTCTCAGGCCCCACATACTGTAGGGAAGGCCGAGGGAACAGTATGTGCTGGTGTTCAAACTGAAGCATTCCTGGCTCCAAACCCCGCTTGCTCCGCCACTGAACTATGCCAGCCCTCCAACTAGAATTAGAGCTGGCTGACAGTCCTTCCTCTACCATTCATTCACAAGTTGTGTGGCCACGTTACTCAGCTTCTCTTAAGTCTTGTTTTTGGTGGTTGATAAGGACAAATCACAATTCCCACCTGGCAAACAACAGGAGCATTTGCACAAATGTTAATCCCTTATCCCTCAGCTCCTAGGTTAAGACAGATTCTTATATTTTCTTATGCTTCGGATCCATACTGAGGGCAGGGCACAGGAGAGGTGGTCAAGCTGAAGTTCTTGGACCCCATCCCAGAGTGACTCCAGGATAGGAGAGCGGTTCAGAAATCTACACGTTGGACCTGTCCCCAGGGAATGCCTCACAGTTCTCCTGCCTGACTTTTTGCATAATTCTGCATTGTGCTTGAAATCTAAGCAGACAGACCAGTGGTGTGTGAGCTGCCTTTTGGAATGTTTCAGCCCTTCCTACACTGGCCTCCAGCTGGGTCTGTGCCTCCTCCCTTCCCCCCTCACCCAATCTGTATCTCCCCTTCCATCCCAACCGCCTCCCCTTCCTCTGTTCTTACTTCCTAGCTTCCTCTCCACCTCTCTTGCAGCAATCCCTCCCCCCCAGCTCAGCCTACCCACCAGCCTTTTCTCTGCCAGTCCCTTCACCTGCAATGCTCTTTCCTCTATCCACCTGGTAGGCTCAGATACAAGTTGCCTCATCCAGGATAACTTTCAAGCCCTCTTCTCTAGTACCATGGCATGTTGCATGTGCCTTTATTACTGCTCAAATGAAATGGTAATGTGAGATTTTTTTTTTTTTTTCTGGCTGGAGACGACCTGGTGGATTCACGGCCCATGAATGGTGGCAGTGTGCACCAGAGCAAGATGAAGAGAGGAAGACAAGCCCTTGACTTTGCAGAGGAGCCAAGAGGCCTGGGAAGTAAAAGACCAGGATATGGGGGTTCCTGAAAAGGCAGACAAGAGATTACTATGTGGGGGTTCCCACAGCTTTTTCAGACAGCGGCTGTGCAAAAATTCATTGGAAGAACTGAGGAATATTGCCGTCTCCATTTGGGGGAGGGCATGCTTGTGTCAAGACACTGGTGCTCTTGCTGTGCTATTTTAACAAGAAACATATTCTTTTGCCTAGGAAACGGGATTTCCCTAATAAATCCCTTACTTTCCACCTTATTTAACACCAAGAGAATACTTTGCCTCTATGTCCTTATCTCTAACTTCCTCCTTGATGATTAACCATACTGAATGCACTCAGATTCATCTAGTCTAAAACCAGGAAGAGGTGGTTCTCACTCCTGGAAAGAGAATTACTGAAGGGGCAGCCCCCACACACTCAAGTGCCATATCTCCAACAGCTGGTTTTATAAATAGAAACAGGCACTGGGTCCCTGACCTTCCCAGGAAGACCAATGGAGCCCCTGACCCAGATCAGTGGAGCTTGCTTCCAAGAACTGTGCGGTTCCTAGACCAGCCCTGTAGATACTCCCTAAGTTCCCCTGGACCTGCAGGTAGTACCTCTCCACCCGGGCACTCACCCCACACTCAGGCTCTAAGCTCCCATTTGACCAAAGCCTGCAGGTGTGAAGTATCGGAAGCAAAAGACATCACCCTCCCCCCCAACACACACACACACACACACACACACACACACTTTTGACCTTTTGTTCTGAGTCCATCTGAAAGAGAAATGTCAACTCTATCAAGGAAAGCAAACGAAGAACTACCTGGCTAGTTGAGAATATCCGGACCCTTGAGCTTCGCACCTTAGGGCTGATAGGTTACAGGAGAAAGCCCTGGGGACCTAAAGGCTCCCTTGGTAAAACGTGTAATCAAAACACGTACGCTTTTCCCCAGAGCCGCCAGGCGGGAAGCACCACCCGCACTGATGCCCTCAGGCAGGCAAAACTAGGCTATTGGTCCGATTTTACAAGTGGGAGCCTTCCCACAGGAGGCCAAGAGACAGTCGCAAAGTTAGACGGTGCTGTGGCCAGGCGAGGTCAGGAACCCAGAAGCCAGGATCTAGGCTGACACAGACACTGCTGGAGGCCGACAGGAGGACTCGTTTCCCCCGACGCTAGTGACCTCGCCCAGTGGCCCCACCTCTTCGCGCGCACCTGGGGTCGTAGAGTAGCGAGCCTCCCAGATCCGTCACCTGCTCGAGGTTTGGCAATTTGGGCTTGCGGGAGCGCTGGCCCCGCCCCCACGGCGCCTTCAGCCCTACGATTGGCTCCGTGGGCTAGGGGCGGGGCCGGGCGTCGAACCGACGTGATTGCGTCAGGCGCCGCGAGAGTCGTTTCCTGTTGTCAGTGGCGGAGAGGCCGCAGCGTCGGGTCGGAGGCTTAGAGGCTGCTGCGGCCAGGAGTGCTCCTCGCCCCCTCCCCGCTCCCTCTGGTGAGTTAGCGGTCGGGGGCGAGGAAGGCGAGAAGGGGCGGCGGGGCCGAGACGCGAACGGGCGGTGGGCCACCAGCTCTGTCCGTGATCCCAAACCCCTTGTTGCCTTGAGACTGCCCTGCTTTAGAGCCCTTCCCGGTCTGAGCCCTGCACCCCACCCCACTCGGACCCGAACCTTCAGCCCGCACAGCCACTGCTGACCCATCCCCTCCATCTTCTCCCGCCCGGGAGACCCGAGCCCAGGCCTTACCCCCACACCCTCACCACTGGTGTTGCGTAAATGCGGCCACACTCTTGACCCCCACGGTAGCCCAGTTCCATCCCCCAGCGCAGCCACATCCCTCCGTTTCCCTCAACCCCTTTGACATCCGCAGTGTTCCACGCTAACCTCTTGCTCTGATCCCCACCATTCTGGTTTCCCCCTTTTCTAGCTCAGCTTTCTTATCCCAGTCTCCAGGCTCAGCCCCCCGAGTTCTGCTCAGCCATAACATCCCACCTCCACCCACCCTCATTTAATACCTACCACCAAAGCAGACGCTCTGTTGAGCTCACCCCCTCTTCTGACCTCAGCCCTTTACTAAGTCTTATATGTGTTTTCATGTCCTCACAGACTCAACCCCTAACTTCAGAGCCTACCACATACTTTCTTATCACCTCCAGCCATCCTGAGGACCCCTCATCCCTAAGTCTTTGCTAACTTGCCCCCAACTCTTGCCTCCCCAGTTACCACCCCTACCCAGTGTTATTAAAATGAGGTCTCCTTGTCCTCATGTCTTCACCCTAACTCTGCACCCATTCTTCCCTTGACGTGGTCCCCATTTGATCTGAGAACTTAGAGCAGTCCCCTGTCAACCCCACCTGCTTCCCCTCAGCAGCAAGATCAGGGTGCTTTCTCAGAGCTGGGCAGTTGCTGAGCAGCTCCATGGGTGCAGGGCCTCCAATGGTAAATAAGAAATAAGTGTGGAGGAGGGGAGATCCACCTCCTGTGGTTCAAGGGTTTTTCCTGGATGTCTGGTCCCTGTACCCGTTGTCCTCAAGGATTGTGTTTTTAGCATTCATATTACATTACTTCTGTTGGCTGCTGAAATGGTAGGTATCATCCGAATATGTGGAAGGTGAGGGATGGCTACTCAGACTGGGACAGTGGAGACTTACCACTTCCTTTTGGAGGGTAATCTGTAGAATCTCAGAGGCTTCCACTGTGTGGGGTTGGCTCTGGTCACAGAACCATGTCCATAAGTGTTGTCCTGGCACTTAGAAGGGACTCTCACGTAGTGCTCCCCCCCAGCCAGAGCTGATTGCAGATTAGTCCCAATACTGAACACAGGGAAACAGTACCAGAGGTGATGTGAAGAGTGTAGGTGAGTGGGTCCTGGAGAGGCTGAAGAACTAGGTGGATTCAGAGGCTGTTGAATTGCTGCCTCTTTTTGCAGGTACTGAGTCATTGATTTTTGACTATTTTGATGACCCATGAACTCAAAGAGCCAAGTTATGTCAGTAGCTAGACCTTCTTGAAGCTCCATTGTTAGTATTTATGATACCCTGGGCTTGTTGGGTGCACATCCCCTCTTTTTTCTGGTGACCAGGCTCCAAAGGATTGGCCATTTTGCAACAATTGTAAGGGGCCCCAAAGAGGACCCATGTCTTTGCTTGCCATTTATAGTCTCACTTCTTTGAAAATTGAATTCCCTTCTACCTTCAGTAAGGTGTGATATATCTACAGGGTTCACAGCTCGTTGGCAGCTTGGTATGATGGACAGAATTCCACAGGGGCCCTCCCACTGAAAAGTTGTATACCCCACCTTCTTACAGTCTGGAGTGGAGATACCTGCCCTGAGCCTTCTTATTTTACTCATCTGTTCATTCAGCAAATATATTTTGAGCACCACTGTGGGCCATGCACTGTTCTGGGCACTAGAAATGCAGTGGTGAATGAGTTGGGCAAAGTTTCTGCTTTCATTCATTCAGAGTTTGGTCCCTGCTGGAATCCTAAGGGATGTGGGACAAGAATATGGGGGTGATGTGGGGTGCCTGAGTAGTTCAGTTGGCTGAGTGTCTGACTCTTGGTTTCAGCTCAGAACATGATTTCATGGGCGGTGAGATCAAGCCCCCCTGGGCTCCATGCTGGCCATGGAGCCTGCTTAAGATTCTCTCTGTCTCTCCCTCTGCCCCTCCTCCTACTCATGTGTGTTCTCTCGCTCTCTTGAAAATAAATAAATAAATCTTTAAAAAAAAAAAAAAAGAATATGGAGGAAATGTGTGTTGTAGGGTAGGAGGAGGAAAGAAAGATACCCAGTGTTCATAGACTTCACATTTCTGGCCTCACCCACTAGCCTTTAGACTGAGAATCACGAGCTAGAAGTTTCTTGCCCTCCAGCTGGTATTCATTTGCTTCAAAGGCCTAGCTGCCTTCACCCCCAGACACACACACCCATCCCACCCTTCACAGGTCCCTTGTCCAGAACTCCCAAGTTTTTTCAGGTAGAAGGAGGTGCTGTTCACTCACTCAGCACTCACATGTCTGGAGGATCAGCTGCCTTTCTGAATCAGAAGATAACTCTGTCACTCGTTTCTGACTGAAAACCCTGACTCATCACCTGGGGCAGCAGCTGGAGGGCTTAAACACCGGCCTGTTGTTCTGCATAGCCAGGTGCAGGATCGGATTCAGGCTGTAGAGACGGAGGCTGTCACGGATGGCGGGGAAGTCTCCAAGAAGAGGAGGTTGCTGTTTACTGGTGAATGGAGTGTTTCGAAAGCAGTGAAGCCAGGTCATCTATTTCTTCTTTTAATGTAAGTCTCATCTGAGCCCTTGTCTTCTTTTCATTCTTCCTTCGTCTCTGGAGGAAGTGAGATTGGAAGTATATAGAAGGGCGTATAACAAAGAAAATCAACCAGAATGTTTCCTTCCTGTGCGTTGGAACATTTTGGAAAAGACAGTTCTGAAACGTAGCTACCATGGAAAGAATCTGTGCTGCAGAGGGACTTAGGGAGTATCTTCAGGGCTGGCCTGGGAGCGGGACAGTTCTTGGAAGCAAGCTCCACGGATCTAAGCCAGGGGCTCCACTGGCCTTTCTAGGAAGGTTGGGGTCCCAGTGCCTGTTTCCATTTGTAAAACCAGCTGTTGGGAGATGTGGCACCTGAGACACAGGTGTGGGGCCTATCTCTTTAGTATGCTACAGATCTGGTGGGCAAGGTTGTTTCTTGTTGGTTTGGGGCTTTCTTTGATAAAATGGAGCTTCTGAGTCCCCCAGAACAGTCTGAGTAATAAGTTTGCCTACAACTCTTTGAACCAAGAACTGAGAGGCACAGGGCTTGAATGAGGAAACCAGAGAATTCTGTCCCTTACCTGAGGCCCATTTCTACTGAGCCTCAGTTTTCTCCGCTGTAAAATGGGGGATAATCATCCTCCTCTTACAGGATTGTTTTAAGAATTAAATGAGATTAGCCAGGGTGAATCAATACTGAAAGGCAGAGGTAGACTTAGAATGGCTTGGAGTTTCCTAAATGTAGACGCCACTCACCCTTTTCTGCTCAACTGTGCCTGCACTGTTTGAGGCTCTCTATTTGTTCTCCTCAGCCTGGGTCTCCTGAAGAGACACCTCTCTTTGGTTTGGTTCTTGGTGTCAGTGAAGACTGTTCTGAGGATAGGAAGTGAAGTTAGTCCCATAGGATGGTAGACTGGGGGTCTGGGCCTGCCAGCAGCCTGCTGGAGTGCTGACCTAGAGTGCTGTCAGGAGACCCAGATCCCAGAGATCTCCTAGACTGTCATGTTCCTGCCTCTGAGCCGGTTTCCTCCCTGAGGCATTGGGGGACAGGCAGGCCTAGGTAGGGTGCTTTGGCTCCTTGCAAAGAAAGGTGTGCCCTTAACTTTGGCCTGATCCCAAAGTCTCATCCTATTTTGTGAATTGTCAAGTGGCTGTTCTCCTGGATTTCTCTGCACTGTTAGCATTTTGTGGGTTTTCTGACACTTTGTTTTAGGCCACAGTTGTCTCCTACCCGGCCTTGCTCTGACCTCTCAGTGTCCATTGACTTTGTTGTGGTTTTTTTTAGCAGACCCTGACTTGGCCAGAGCACCCACTCACTGATAAGCCTTCCTCCCTCCGATGAATACTCTATTATTTTGGCTTAATTCATTAATGAGGCCTTAATGGACCCACTATCCTGATTGTTGCCATCCAAGTCCTAAGGCTGGCCAGGGGAAGGGCAGTTTGGGAGCTTGAGGTTCTGTCTGGAACAACAGGCCTAAAAGGAGGCCTTGGGCCTCTGGAATTGCTGAAAGGGATTGGATGCTACGGTCTTGGGACCAGAGAACCTGGACTTGACCTGCAGGGCTGCATAGGATAGGCTTGAAGGAACCTCGCCTCCAGGATCAGGCACAATTTCAGGAGGGACTCTTACTGCAGCCCATCCCCTGTTCCTGTCGCCCTGTGGCCAGAGCATGGACCTGGTCAGGCATTAGGAGCCGGGAACATGGTGACAGGAGAGGTGGTCAGAAGGGCTGTGGCCAGGGGCCAGCATTCTTCCTAGTGGTCTGTCATGCTGTGACCAGAGCTGGTGCTGCGGGGGCCATCCCCCCCCCCACCCAGACCTCCCTCCCTCTGCATGCCCTTCCTTAGGAAGCTTGGCTCTGGGTCCTGTTTACCTTCACCAGCTCCAGAGGCCAGGGCTTAAGTCAGAGCATCTAATGTCATTTAGGGCCACCCTGCTGTTCTCTGTAAACCTTTCCTGCTGGCCTGACCTTGAGTTCCCTTGCACCCCCTCACCTGGGCCCTCAGCTAAAGAGCCCTCTCCCAAACCTTCCCCTGCTCCCTCCCCACCCACCCCTTAGACCTAGCTCACACTGGCCTCTTCCAGAGGGTTGAGAGAAGGGTAGTCCTAGTGGGAGGTGGTGGAGTCTGCCACTTATCAGCCCTGGAATCTCAGGAAGTTCCTTGACCTGGGTCAGCTTCTATTTCTTATCTGTTAGATCAGGATAATAAAACAGCCCTCCCAGGGTGAAGCAGTAGATGGGAAAAGAGTACAAAATCCATTTAGTGGGCCTCAGCTTTATTAACTTCTTTGGAACAGGAGTTTTTGAGAACAAGGACAGCAATGATCTAGTTTTGGGTGTCCCCTCATGCTCAGCTGTGTGGTCACTAGAGGTCTGTTTAGATGGGAAGGTGCCTACCCCATTCTGGTCGGTCCAAGTGGCTGGGGTGGGGTCAGGCCAGCCAGCAGCCCCCTTCAGGCTCAGGTGGAAGCCCTCCCACCTCAGCCCACCTCAGCCCCCCTCAGGAGGAAGCCAGTGCCCTGAGGGATTTACTTGAGCTACTTGCTCATGCGCATTCACGCCCTGGCAGTCTCCTGGCAGTCTTCACCTGTAGGTTTGGATGGCCACAAACACTAGTGTTGTAGATACTATTTCTCCTTAGTACCTTCAGGCCCTGTGCTAGGCATTTTCCACATTCTTTTCTCCATCTGAGAGGTCTGATACCCAGCATGCTTAGCTGGTTAGCAGCAAATCGAGAGTCAAGCCCATCTCCCTTTAGACATGCCCCTGTGCTTCTCCAGCTTAGCCTGAGGAGAAGCAAATGTGTAGTGAGAGAGCCCTCCCTCTGGAAGCTGTTTCAGTTGTCCCTGGCACTGCTGAGCTGGCAGACACCAGACTGGGACGGGAGTCACAGGGAGCAGTTGCAGGGCCCAGACCACCAGTGTGAATTGTGAGCCCCTGCTTCCTGGCCATGTGGGCCCTTGACACCTCCTTGCCCCCTTAGCTCTGTGTCTAAATCAGCCTTATATGCCCTTCTTTTTGTGCCAGTACTGGGTGTGGAATCCGGAGCCCTTTCCGGGCACCGCTTGGGCCAGACCCACCCATGGCATACAGTACTCTGCACCTCCTGAGATCTGAGCCCACGGATTTGTTTTCCTTCCTCCTTTCCTTCCTTAAAATCCACTCTTAGCTTTTCCTTCTGTATTCAAATGCCCTTCCATTGCAGTTTAAGGAAGACAGGCTGACCTCCTGCTGCCTGCTGGGGGGCAGTTGGCTGGGGCTGGTGAGCTGGAACTTGCTCAGCTGGCCACCATCTGTCTCTGCAGGTGTCATGTGATTCTCCGAGGGAGCTGCTGTGTGAGTGGAAATGCTCTCAGTGGTGGAGAATGGACTGGATCCCCGGGCTGCCATCCCGGTAGGCTGCAGCAGTGGTGGGGGGGTGGGGTCCTGAAGGGTGGGGAAGGGTGCACAGGACAGCCATTTCATTGATTTTTCTTGCTTTGAAATGAACAACGACTGCCCGGAAAGTGAGGCCTTGGGTTGAGAAAAAGTGATAGCAGAAGCAGGCCCTGAGAAGATCCTGGCCTTTCTAGAACATCTTATTGGTGATAAAATGGGAATTTACAAAAAACGATGGTCATTTAATACAGGCTACCTAAAGACCAAGAATTTCTCCAAAGAAGGCATACATATGACCCACAAGTACATGAAGAGATGCCTCACATCATTAGACATTAAGCAAATGCATTCAAAATCATGAGAGATTTCTTTGCACCCGCTGGGATGGCTAGAATCAAAATGACATAAGACTAAGTGGTGGCCCAGTTCCACTGCTAGGTGCGTACCCAGGAGACCTAAAAACTTACGTCCACATAAACACTTGTGCATGAATGTTCATAGCAGCATTATAGCCCCGAAGTGGGAACACCCCAGATGTCTATTAATTGGTGAATGGATAAATAAAATGTGGGGTGTCCATGCAGTGAAATATGATTTGGCAATAGAAAGGAATGAAGTCCCAATACACGGTGACAGTGTAGACAGACCTTGGAAACATGCCAAGTAAAAGAAGCCAGACACAGAAGGCTGCTGCCTGTGTGATTCCATGTATACAGAATGTCCAGAATGGGTGAATCGTCAAGACAGAAAGTAGATGAGTGGATGCTCGGGGCTGGGGAAGCAGCGAATAGGGAGTGACTGCTGATGGGCACAGTGTGTCTTTCTGAAGCAGTGAACGTGTTCTAAAATGAGGTAGTGGCTGTAGTTTCACAACTCTGTGAATATACCCAAAACCACTGAACTGTGTACTTTCAATGAGTAAATTTTATGCTATGTAAATTAGGTCTCATTAAAGCTGTTGTTAAAAAAAAAAAAAAGCATTCGACTTTTCAGAGAACATTAAAATGAACTGTTTGGGCTAAAATAAAAATAAAAACAGTAAAATATTTATCCATAATCCTGTCAGCTAACAATTCAAACCAGTTTTTCTGCATTCCTTTCTAGTCCTTTTCCACACATTTAGGTAACTTTGACATGCTCATATTATGACTGGGTTATCCTTATATTTCCAAACGATTCAATGTATATGTATTTTATAATTTACTTGCTGAACATTTAACTGAGTTCCTATATGTGCCAGGCACTGTGCCAAGTGTCGAGGACCCAGGGATGAATAAAAGACCAGTCCTGCCCTCCGGGTAATCCCCGCAGTGCTGTAGTTCAGGAAGTATGCTTTCTGTTTAACAGTGAGGATGTGAAGCTCAGCAAGGTTAAGTGAAATGTCTGGGGTGACCCCGCTGGTGACCGACCGAGCTGACACTCACCTGAGCCTCTGACTGCCCAGTTGGGATCTTTCTCGGTGTAGACTGTGATGCCATTTTCTTGTTCCAAAGCAGCACTTGTTGCTTCTTGGTGGAATCGTAGTCAGGCGAGTAAGGTAGACCGCTTCCCCGCTGCGCTGGGTGGGTTCCCCAAGCTCGCATAGCTGTAATGTGATGGAACCAGAATTTAAACACGAGACTTATATGGATGTCAGTTCACTGAAGTTCAGTTTCTTTTGTTGTTGTTTTCGTTTGAAATTCAGTTGCAAAAACAAAACAAACATATACAAATATCTTTGCAAAAAAAAAAGAAAAAACATCAGTACCGCCGTGCTCTGGCTTTGTTTTGTATAATTAGCTTGTGTGAGCTTTGCTGTATAGACACACACACATACGTGTGTGCCTGTGTGGGTGCTTGTGTGTGTGTGGCGAGAAGCAGTCCCACTGCAGGATCTCCTAAAGGGTGTGTTATGTCTGCCGCTGACCAGGTAATCAAGAAGAAGCTGGTGGGATCGGTGAAGGCGCTGCAGAAGCAGTACGTGGCCTCGGACACGGCGGTCACTAGCGAAGACGGAGATGCCAATGCCATGTGCAGCGCCCTGGAGGCCGTATTTATCCACGGCCTGCACGCCAAGCACATCCGAGTCGAGGCCGGAGGGAAAAGGAAGAAAAGCGCCCACCAGAAGCCTCTTCCTCAGCCCGTCTTCTGGCCCCTCCTGAAAGCTGTCACTCACAAGTGAGATGAGCTGGGGAGGTTTTGCTGTGGGGAGGACACGGGACTCTCCTTCGCCAGCTGTGTGGGAAAGCACCAGAGCCAGTCTGTTCTAGAACAGAGATGGGTGAGATAGGGGTTATTGTTAGACCAAGCCTCAAGGGCCCCTCAGCCTTCAGCCATGGCTGGTCGCCTGTAGCAGGAGCCACCGTTACCACACCGTGGCAAACTGAGGTGGTTGCAACAGAGAGAGTGTGGCCTGCAAAGCCTATCGTCTTTACTGTGTGGCCTTTTACCAAGGAAGTTTGCTAACCCTGCCTCAGGGTGTTTGAACATCTATATTGCTAAATCTTATAACAAGGGATGGCCTTTTTCCTTTAAAAAAAAAAAAATGGAATCCAGACCATCTGACTATTCACCCTGGGATGGCTGTCTCCATGGCCCTGCTGAGGACAGTCTGGGCTGTGGAGCCTGGAGCTGACGCTGAGCCGCGAAGGGCTACTTAGGGCCACCTTTGGCCCGAGGTGTCTTGTGAGTCTCTGTCTTCTTTTTCCGGATAACTGCCACTGCCCTGTCTCAGGTTCTTGCCGCACTCCTGGGTGACAGTGGCTTTCTGATTGTCCTCATCTCATTCTGTCTTTAGCCCAGTCGGCTGGGCCGCACTCACTGAGCTGAAGCTAAGCAGACCGCATTTGCTGGTCCCGCGGAGATGGGCTGCGCTCCCACGAGCGAGACATGCAGGGCACTGTGGAAGTCAGGGGAGGGGTGTTTTCAGCAGATCAAAGATTCAGGAACTCTGTTTGCTACATGTGGGATCTGATCTTGTCCAGAACGGCCCAAGATATCTACATAACTGTGGTCAGGTCACTTCCCTGGGCAAAAACCATCAGGCTCTCAAATCTGGAGTGTGATTCACTCAGTGGGGGCCCCAGAATCTGTACCCTGACCAGGTTCCTGAGTGATTCTGATGCACAGCCGGGCGTGGGGACCACTGCCCCACTTTGCCTCACCCGTTGGATACTTAAGACCCTGCCTTACCTGACTTGGCAGCCCAATCGCCCGCTCCTCCTCTTGGTGCCGTAATCGGAGTGCTCGCCACTCCTGTTACAGATCTGTTGCCTTCCTGCCCTTGGTGCCTTTTTTCTGTCAGTCCTCTGTGCCTAGAAGGTTCCCCTTCCATTTTCGCCTCTTGAAATCCCTTAATAGCCCAGCTAAGATACTGCCTTTTCTATGGCATTTTTCTTGCTGAGACCAGGAAATGATTGTGTACTCCCAACCCAGCTCTGCTGACAACAGGCTTCATGTGCCCATGAAAGATGGTTACCTGGTTTGAGGACAGGACCATGTCTTTACCCTGTGTCTTTATAGCTCTGAAGACCTTGCACTTAGGGGATCATCAGATGTGTGCTGGATGAGCACGTGATGTCAGGGGCCCCCGAGTAGCCATAATGAAAATGGCAATTATCCTTCATGACAGCAACCTCAAAAATTTAGGGGTTATAGCTTAATATTTCTAAATTCCCCATAGAGCACCGTTATCCAAGATTTTTTCAAGCCTCTCGATATATGGGCAGTTGTTATGACGGGCTCTTGCTAACTAGTGGCTAAGACAAGACCGCAGTGATTGGAAATCCTTTCTTGAAACAAGCCTGTCCTCCCATCCCCAGACACATCATCTCGGAGCTGGAGCACCTGATCTTTGTGAGCACAGACGTGGGCCGATGCCGGGCCTGGCTGCGGCTGGCCCTCAATGACGGCCTGATGGAGTGCTACCTGAAGCTGCTCCTCCAGGAGCCGGCCCACCTGTGCGAGTACTACCAGCCCACAGCGCTGCTTCGAGACGCCGAGGAGGGGGAGTTCCTCCTCAGCTTCCTGCAGGGACTGACATCCTTATCCTTCGAGCTCTCCTACAAGTCCGCCATCCTAAACGAGTGGACGCTTACCCCGCTAGCTCTCTCTGGGCTTTGTCCGCTCTCTGATCTCGACCCCCTCACTACCTCTGGGACAGAACTACAGCGGAAAGAGTCTCTGGATTCAATTTCCCATTCCTCGGGCTCAGAGGACATCGAAGTCCAGCACTCAGGCCACAAGATCCGACGGAACAGGAAGCTCACAGCGTCCTCCCTCAGCCTGGACACGGCCAGTTCGTCCCAGCTGTCTTGCAGCCTAAACTCTGATAGCTGCCTACTCCAAGAGAACGGCTCCAAGAGTCCAGACCGTTCTGAGGAGCCTATGTCCTACGACTCAGACATGGGGACAGCAAATGCTGAGGATTCAGACCTGTCTCTGCAAGAGTGAGTGCTCCTCCCCCCACCCCTCCCCCCTCTCTCTTCCTTCCTTCCTCCTCTTCCTCTTTCGAGTCTCCCTGCCTATAGCATGTGATTGCCTCTCGCTGAGCACTGACCACTATAGGGGCATACAGAAAGACAAAGGGGACATCATCGCTCTTCCCCAGGGACTGGAGTTGCTGGGACCTGTAACTGGAGGCTACATGGGGCAGTGAGGAGAACGGCTCTAAGTAGGGCTCAGAGCTGGATCAGGCTCCATGCAGTGCTGCCCCTGGGTGAACTTCAGCAGGTTACCTCCGCTCTCTGAGGCACAGTGTAAAATATCGTTGCCTCTAGAGGGAAGGAGACTCACAGTTCAGGGTTACATGTACAACTTCGAAAAACTGCAGTGAAGCACAGTGGATAAGGGTGCTCCTCTGTGAACTCCCAGAAGGCCTTGCAAAGACGCAGACCCTAAACTGGAGGAGATGGTAGACAAAAGGGGCCAAGCAGATGTATGGAGGGAGGAGTCCATGGAACAATGAACTTGACTAGAGGAGGGAGCCTGGACAGAGACTGCTCTTTTAAAAAATGTTTTTAATTTAAATGTAGTTGATAAACAATGTTATATTAGTCTCAGGGGTACAACATAGTGACTCACCATCTCTGTGTTAGGCCATGCTCACAAGCAGAGCCTTCTTTATATAGGCTTTTTAACAGTAATATTTGAGCAGATAATCTATTATTATGGTTGGAAAAAGGCTAAAATGTATATAGCGAAAAGCCTTTCGCGCCTCTGTCACCATAATTATTGATTCCTTACATTTTCTTCTGATGTTTCTAAATGCATCTAACCAATATGAATATACACATTTTTTAAATGTTTTTTTATTTCTTATCCCTGCTTCCTTACCCACAAAAGCTATTATGGGGGTGCCCGGGTGGCTCAGTGGGTTAAAGCCTCTGCCTTCGGCTCAGGTCATGATCTCAGGGTCCTGGGATCGAGCCCCGCATCGCGCTCTCTGCTCAGCAGGGAGCCTGCTTCCTCCTCTCTCTCTGCCTGCGTCTCTGCCTACTTCTGATCTCTGTCTGCCAAATAAATAAAATCTTAAAAAAAAAAAAAAAAAAGCTATTATGAATATACCGTTTGACACTCTGTTTTGGAAGAGATCATATCAGTTTTCGGTTTGGAGTATTAGAGCTTCTTTATTTCTTTTTGTTGTTGTTGCATATGTTTCCATTGCTGGTTAGTTTATTTAACCAGCCCTGTATTTAGTGGGCATTGGAATTCCCTATTTCTATAAATAACCTTGTATGTGTGGCCTTTTAATCCTTTGCAGGTAACTCTGTTCAGTAAATTTCCAGAAACAGAATTGCTGAGCCAAAGGATACATTAATGTGTGATTTTCCCAGATACTGCCTAGTTACCCTCTATCAGGGGTGTACCTTTGTCCTTTCAGCCTTGTCAGCAGAACGTATTATTCAACTTCCGGTATTTGCTCATCTAATAGGTAGAAAATGGTAAATTTTATAAACCACTTCCTTCAGCCAGACCCATGCTCCCCCAGCCTGTGTTTAGGACCGTGTTGTCTACTCCTGGGTGCCCCCATCCTCTTGGTTCAGTCCCTTACACAGTTCCCAGCTGGTGTAGGAATAACACCAGATTGGGTGCTGGTGTGGGCTGGCTTGCGGTAGGATCAAGTTTCCAGCTCAGTTCTGCCACTTATAAGTTCAGTAATGGCTGGCAAACCGCTTACTCTTTGAAGTTGTTTCTGCATCTTTAAAATGGAGACTCCACAGGATGCCTAGGTGGCTCAGTTGTTAAGCTTCTGCCTTTGGCTCAGGTTGTGATCTCAGGGTCCTGGGATCAAGTCCCACATTGGGCTCTTTGCTCAGTGGAGAGCCTGCTTCTCCCTCTGCCTGCTGCTCCCCCTGCTTGTGCGCTCTCTCGCTCTCTCTCTGACAAATAAATAAATCTTAAAATGGAGACTACCTCATTGGGCTGTCAGATCAGATGCCTGGGAATGAATTGCATGCATAACAGCAACTGGTAGACCCCTGACGTGGCTTCTGAGCAGATTGGATAGAACTTTCAAACGTCAAACGGAAATATTTAGATAGAACATGCTGAAAAGGAGCAGTCCCCACCTCCTTGCTAGGCCAGTGGTGTGACTTGGGTTCGTTCACCTGTCTGAGCCCTTCGTTCTCTCTCTCTCCTCCCACAGGCCAGCCATGTGTCTTTGTCATGTGTCTTGCTTTTATCTTTCATGAGTCTTGTGATTGGAAAATTCCAGCTGCAGGTCATTGAATCAGTGACTGTCCACCCTGTGTGGGAAGTGTCCTGGGCGTTACAGGAGAACTCGGGGAGAGGGTCAGAATGTACAGACCAGCACTGGGCAGTGGTGTAAGGAACCAGCACACACTGGAAGACACACACAGAAGCACAAACACACATCAGCACCATCGCTTTGAGAGCTGGGCTTGAAGGGAGTCTGCACATCCCCGATACCAGCTCTTCTTAAAGCGTATGTCTTTTTTTTTTTTTTAAGATTTTACTTATTTATTTGACAGAGAGAGACCACAAGTAGGCAGAGAGGCAGGCAGAGAGAGAGAGAGAGAGAGGAGGAAGCAGGCTCCCTGTTGAGCAGAGAGCTGGATGTGGGACTTGATCCCAGGACCCTGAGATCATGACCTGAACTGAAGGCAGAGGCTTATCCCACTGAGCCACCCAGGCGCCCAGAGGGTATGTCTTAAGAGTAAAGACTTTCACCGACATTTAAGAGTTCACTTATTTTTATTATATTACTTAAATATTTGTAACTTAAAATTAGGCATAAATACCATGGGCTTATAATTCCTATAACTGTAAAATCAAAACATCGACAAATTAAACATAAAGTACAAAACACGTAACATTCCAAATGAAATGTATTAATTTAATCTTTCCCAGAAACCAAATTGCAGTTTGCTTTGTGAATAGAGGATTGATGCCACGAATAGCTTCTTTTGTGTTGGTTGGCTCTGAATTACAGTGATCACTGAGAAGCACGACTACAGTCTAGTGGTTAGGAATGTGGAGTCAGGCACCAGACCGATGGAGTCTTCCATTAACCAGCTTCACGACTTTTGGCAGTTTATTCAACCTTCCTGACCTTGATGTCCTCATCTGCAAAATGGGCATAAGAATGCTAGGAAAAATTAATGAGTTAAGGTATGTAGAGTGCTTAGAGCAGTGCCAGACACAGGGTGAGTGCTCGGTAGGTGGTGTCATTGTCATTTTACTACTAGTGTCCCTGTGATGTTGGTTCTCCCCTAACTTGTCTCAACATTCACAGCTGCAAAACCATGGTTAGTGGTATTTATCAAATGTCGTTGTCATAAAGCCTTCTCTTGGGGGAAATGATTCTTCGCATACACAGCCCTCCTCCGGGCTTTTATTAGTGTCTCCTGACATCCAGATGGTGCCATGGACCACCACAGACCAATCCACAGGAAAAGCACAGTCTCAGAATCTCTTGGCAAGGGTAACTGTAGGAGGCGGCCATCCAGATCCTCTGGCCCATGCTTCTTATTTATTTTAGACCTGCACCTCTATGAACACATGTATACATATGTATATAGTACATCTTTTTTTTTTTCCCCAGTGTCTTCTAAATGAAAGCACAGAGTTCTAGAATTTTTGAATAGGCAGGGTTTTTTTTTAAAAAGTGCCCTGAGCTGGACAGAACAAAAGTGGAAGGACTAGAGTGGTTTTAGTCCAACGTTGCATTTTTTTTCAAAGGTTTTGAAAATTTTTCTTTTGCCTTTCCTTTAAAATCTCATCTCTCAAAAAAAAGAAAATCTCTAACGCATTTTTGCCCTTGACATAAATGTCTCTCTTATTCTCTTTGGGTTCTGACAGCCAGCACTGATTCTGGTGAGGCTCTGTGAACTTGATTTCACCTTGACTTTGGCATTGGTTTGGCAGAAACTCTATTTTATCACACAAGCTTCTTATTGTTGGATGGCATTTCTTTATTCCAACACCCAGTCTACTCTGTCATTAAAATTTGTCTTACAGATTAGGATTCATTGATAATTGATAACCATTTTGGTAATGCTAATGAATATTTCCGGAATTCTCCTTTCCTTACATTTTTATATTCAGGTCCATGGAGGCTAAGTAGTCTTACCAGTGATGATAAGAACAGCCACAGTAACAAATTGAGGTTAATGTTTATTGTGTACTTGCTTTGTGCTAGACACCCTACTAAGCATTTGACCTATGTTATCTCACGTAGCCTTTAACACACTCATAACAGGTGGGTGCTGTTACCACGCATGTTTTACAGGGAAGGGAATGAAGTCCTTGAACTTTAGGAGCCTATCGGGGGCCACAGCAATGTGCCAGCCAAAGCCAGGATGCTGGGACCCTGCTCTTGGTCGGTCACCAACCCACCTCTCAGTTCTCCACAAGGAGCTGGCACCTCACAGGGACCATTTGCATCCCTAGCTCATCTCAGAAAGTGGCCCCATTCTGTCACAATGGTTTGGACACAGCAGTTGGTTAACAAATGTCCCTTCCTTCTCTGCCTGTGGAAACTACCCCTTTGTGTCCAGAACCCATGAGTGCCTCAGTGCCTGCTCGCTGCCAGATGTTCTGTTGGATTTGGATTCTCATTGGTCTGTTTTCAGAGTGAGGCTGAGAGCAAGAACCAGCAGCCACCTGCCTCCCCCTGTAACTATTCCACCAACACGTTTACACCTTCTTCTCATAGGGAACCTCCTGGTTTGCTGAGATATGATTCACCTACCATAAAAATCACCATGTTAAAGTGTCCAGTTGGGTGGGTTTTAGTATATTCACAAGGTTGTACAGCATCACTACATATAATTGAAGAACGCCTTCATCACCCTGGAAGGAAACCCCTTACCCATTGTGTGGCTATGCAGTTTCTTAATCTGTTTATCAGTTAGTGGACATTTGTTTTATTCCTACTCCTTGGCTATTATGAGTAATATTGCATGCACATTCATGTACAACTTTTCTGCGAACATTGTCTTTTAATTCTTTTGGGTATATACCCATGAGTTGAATTGCTGAGTCATATGGTAACTCTGGTTTTACTTTTTGAGGAACTACCAAACTGTTCTCCACAGAAGCTACAGCATTTCACATTTCTACCAGCAGTGTGTAAGAGTTCCATTTCCTCTACATTTTTGCCAACACTTGGTATTCTCTGTCTTTTTTTATTACAGGAATCCTGGTGGGCTTATAGTAGCGTTTTATTATGGTTTTGATTTTTATTTCACTACTATTTAATGATATTCATCATCTTTTCATGTACTTGCTCTAAAGGTACTTGTATGCCTTTACAGAAATGCCTTTGCTAATCCTTTGCCCATTTTTCTTTTTTTTTTTAATATTTTTTAATTGTTTATTTGAGAGAGAGAGCAGAGAGCACAAGCAGGGAGGTAGGGGAGGGAGAAGAGGGAGGGGTAGAAGAAGACCTCTCCTTGAGCAGGGATCCCGATGCAGGGCTGGATCCCAGGACCCCAGAGCTGAGGGCAAACGTTTAACTGACTGAGCCACCCAAGTGCCCCTCCTTTGCCCATTTTTCAGTTGGATTATTTGTTCTCGTACTATTGAATTAAGAGCTCTGTATGTTCTGGAGACTAGACCTTTATCAGGTATATGATAATACTTGCCTATAAGATATGCAGATATTTTTTCCTATTCTGTGGGTTGTCTTTTTAGTTTCCTGACAGTATCCTTTTAAAGCACAAAAGCTTTTAGTTTTAATGAAGTCCAACTTACCTGTTTTTTAATTGGGTGCTTATCCATTGAATGTCGTGTTATAAGAAACTATTGCCTGATTCAAAGATTTATACCTATTTCCTTCTAAGAGTTTTAGCTCTTAACCTTTAGGTGTTTGGTCCATTTTGAGTTCATTTTTTATATCATATGAGAAAGGTGTCCAACTTCATTCTTTTGCATGGGGACTGTTCACTTACCCCAGCACCATTTGTTGAAAAGTCTTCTTGCCCCACTGAAATGTCTTGGTTGAAAATCAGTTGCCTGTAAATGCATGGGTTGGTCACCAATCCTAGACTAACTAGCATGTCTTGAAATGTTGTTTGGGGTTTTGATGTTGTAAGTAAGAGCAGAGCTCGGCCAAAAGACATCAGGGTAAAAATGTGAGTTCTAAAATCCTCGTTTCCCTAAGCCAGCATTAAGGGGAGTTTGACATACCTTCTGACCCAGTCTAAGCCATTAGGGCAGATAGACGCAATCTCTTGGGCCCAGCTAGCTTTGTTGCCATATGAACCTGCATTTGCCCATGATGTACTCTACTGGGTTCATAAGGAGAGGAGGAGACAGCAAATAGGTTTACTTGAGAAACAGAACTCGGATTCTCAGAAGCCTCAGGAGAAGGGGGAGCAGCCGTTAGCCAGTGCTCATTTTAGAAGGCCCAGGAGTATGTCTCCATGCGCGTGTGTGCGTGCGTGTGTACACAAAGGCAGTAGCACTGGCTCCTTGCATTCCCTGTACACCCCTGAGGGACAGGAAGAGCCAGTCCCACTGGAGGAGTGAGCGGGCACATAGCCCGTGTCTGCTTGCATACACACTCACGCACACACTCACGCACCTTGTGTACTCTGATCTCCGCGGCAGGCCCTGGGCACGGCAGGCTTCTCAGACTCCATCTGCAGTCTGGCTCCAAGGTGGCCGGGCCCTCGCACCTCCCCCCGACCCTGCTGTCCACTTACTGTTCCAGGAACAGAGTGGGTCCTCACTTCCCCGCAGTCCGGGTCCCAGGAGTGGGCTCTGAGTCCCAGCCGGGGAGAAGTTTCGTGAGGCCTTTCAGAGGAGGGCTGTGTGGGAGCAAGGGAGCAATGGACAGTGAAGAGAGTGTTATTTGTTTTGTTTCTGAAATCACAAAACAGCAGTTTTCCATTCTTAACCACTGCCCCCTAGCCTTGGGCATTCTCACAGACAACCTGTCACACAGGTTTCTTTGTTTAAAAACTTCTAGGGTGCTGTCGGAATTCAGCAAAGCCCAGGTGAACTCTGTGTCAACCAACGGACTGGGCGGACTCAGTGGAGAAGCAGAGATTCCCACCAGGCGGGCCTCACTCTCCCTCCCTGGCCCGGAGGCCAGCATCCCGTCTGATGGGCCCGCAGAGCCCCTTCCGGCGCAGGCGTCCCCTGCGGCTTTGGATGGGCATCGCAAGCAGGAGCCCCCTGCCCGGACCCCTGGCGCTCTGGGCCTGCCGCTGTCGGGCACTGCCCAAGCTGTCCCTTTGGGAAGTGCTTTGGGCCAGCAGCCTGGCAGTCCCATGAGAGTGCCAGCCCAAGTGCTGGCCCAGGGGAGTGGCCAGCAGAAGCCCCTGGAGGATGACGGAGCTGTGTGGAGCCTTGGGGTGTCCTCACCCACCAGTCCGGTGAGTGGTGCAAACTTTTCAGGGGGCGGCCCTGGGGAACTGTCTCAGAGCTGGTGCAGGGCATCTTGGGCTCGTGACCCCGAGGGGTCTCTGCCTTCTCCGTGTTAGCCCCTCGTGTCTCTTGGCGGATGTGAGCCAGGCAATGTGCCAGTCCCTTCCCACGGGTGTCTCTTGTCATCTCACATCAACCCCGTGGAGAAGATAATTCTCATCTGACTATAGACTCTGCTCTTGTCCTTAACCACTGGCACTTATCAGTGTAAGGCCTCAGGCCAGGCGCTTCACCTCACTGGGCCTTGGTTTCCTCCTTAGCACTTGTTATTTTTAAATTCATATCATCTAAAATACCAGGCTTTGAGAATACTGAGTCTTGCAACATGAACCACACTTAGAACTGCGCTGACCAGTGTGGCAGCCATGAGCCACACGTGGCTGCTCAGTGAGCACTTAAAATGTGGCTAGTCCAAACTGAGACAAGCTATGTAAAATAAATAAACACCGCATTTTGAAGACTTAGTATGAAAAAAAGAATGTGAAATATCTCAATAAAGTTTCACTGATTACATGTTAAAATGAAAATATTTTTGATATGTTGGGTTAACTATATTATCCAAAATTAATTTCACCTGTTTCTTTTTACATTTTAAAAATGTGGCTAGTAGAACATTTTAAAATGACACACAAGATTAGAATTCTATTTCTGTTAGGCAGTGCTGTTCTAATGTAAGCCAGTCTACTTTGTGGATAACCCAAGGGAAGCCAGCCTTGGGAATCTTCTGGGCAGAGCCATGGGTCAGAGGCTTGAGAACTGTCATCAAAGCTGTGGACCCAAACTGTTTGGCCATTTCACATTTGTCTTGTGTCATGAACAGCCTGGGTCGGAAGCTGTATGCCCGTGTGAGCATGGACACACAAAGCCCTGAGTTTATCCCAGCTGCTGTCTGGGGTTCGTGTTGGGATATGGTCTTGCTTTTTCAGCTCCATCCATGCGCATCTCTCATCTGGCCTGTAGCTTCCAGGTCGTATAACTCAGGATGGGGCCAAGGCCGTGAAATAGTCTAGGAGACACGCGCACACACACCCTTGTTTTTCACAGCTTTTTTGAGCTGTAACTCTTATTATATATAATTAACCTAATCGGGGACGCCTGGGTGGCTAAGTTGGTTAAGCGGCTGCCTTCGGCTCAGGTCATGATCCCAGCGTCCTGGGATCGAGTCCCACATCGGGCTCCTTGCTCGGCAGGGAGCCTGCTTCTCCCTCTGCCTCTGCCTGCCACTCTGTCTGCCTGTGCTCGCTCGCGCTCTCTCCCTCTCTCTCTGACAAATAAATAAATTTAAAAAAAAAATAATTAACCTAATCGAAGTGTATAATTCAACTTTTCTCGTATATTTGCAAGGTTGTGCACCTGTCACTACAATCTAACTTGAAAACATTTTCATCCTGTATCAGAGAAACCCCTTGCCATTAGCAGTGACTCCCCATCCGATTCTCCTCCCCGCCGACCTCACTCCTCTCATCCCTTGGCAACAGCTGATCTCATTTGTCTATAGATTTGCTCTTCTGGACATTTCATGTAAATGGAATCATGTAATACGTGATCTTTTTGTGACTGGGTTCTTCCAATTAACACATTATTTTCAGGATTTTTCCCCTTTGTAGCCTGATCTGTACTTCAATGAGTAATAATTCATTGTAGATTAGATTCCATTATATGAACACATTACATTTTATTTTGTCCTTCATCAGTTGATAGACATTTGGTTTTTGCCCCATATTTTGGCTATTACAAGTAAAACTGCAGTGAACATTCATGTATAAGTTTTTGTGTGGATATATATTTTTAATTGTCTTGGGTGCATACCGAGCAGTAGAATTTCTGGGTCACATGGTAATTCTACATTTAACCTTTTGAGGAACTGCCAAACTGTTTTCCAAAGCAGCTTCCCCATTTTGTATTCCCACCAGCAGTGTTTTCTTCTACATCCTCACCAACAGATCTTATTGTCCCCATAAAAATTGTTATTATAGCTATCCTAGGGGGTAAGGAGTAGTAAGTATCTCATTATGGTTTTGATTTGCTTTTCTTTAATGACTAATGATGTGGAGTATCCTCTTTCTACATGCCTTTTGGCCATTTATGTATCTGCTTTGGAGAAATGTCTATTCAAAACCTTGGCCCATTTTTAAGTTGGATTTTTTTTTGTCTTTTTATTATTGAGTCATAATAGTTCTTTATATATTCTGGATTCTATACCCCTATTGGATACATAATTAGCAACTATTTTCTCCCATCCTGTGAGTTATCTTTTCACTTTCTTGGTGGTATCACAGCATGAATGTTTTTAGTTTTGATATCATCCAATTTATCTGATTTTTTCTTTCATCATTTGTGCTTTTGGTGTCATATCTATACTCATTCCCTAATTCAAGGTCACAAAGATTTACTCTTATCTGTCCTTCTAAAAATTTTATGGTTGTAGCTCTTCTGATTATATATGATCCCTTTTGAGTTGATTTTTGTATATGGTTTAAGGATGGTGTCCAAATTGATTCTTTTGCCTATGGATAGCCAATTGTACCAGCACCAGTTGTTAAAAAGACTATAATTTCTCCCTTGGAAAATCCTTGGGTCCTGGGATCAAGCCCCGCATCGGGTTCTCTGCTCAGCGGGGAGCCTGCTTGTCTCTCCCCTCTGCCTGCCACTCCCCCTGCTTGTGCTCACTTTCTTTCTCTCTCTCTCAAATAAACAAAATCTTTAAAAAAATTTTTTAATAAATAAATAAATATAGACTCTTTCCAACCCACCAGAAGGCTTTCTCATGCCTTCTGCCATTGTTCCCTTCCAAAGGAAGCCTCCATTCTGACTTCTAGCCCCACAGATTCATTTTCCTGTTGTTGAACTTCATTCATATCAGTGAATTTGTACAATATGTACACTTGCTTCTTTCACTGAGCATTTGTCTGTGAGATTAACCTGCGCATTTAGCACGAGACTATAGTCCGTTCTTTTCCATTGTTCTGTAGTATTCCATTGTCAGACTACATCCCAATGCATCTATCCATTCTCCTGCTAATAGACATTTGGGTTGTTTCCAGGTTCTGGCTATTACGATGAAAGCTGCTGTGAACATTCTTGCACTTGTCTTTCAGTGACTCTCTGTACTCATTTCTGTGGGTATATCTAGGAGTGGAATTGCTAGGTCATTGGGTAGGCACATGTTTACCTTTAGTAGCTACTGCCAAGCATTTTCTAACAGTGCTTGTACTGACTTGTACTCACCCTAGCAATATGTGAGCATTTTTTTTTTAAAGATTTTAGGCAGAGAGGCAGGCAGAGAGAGGGTGGGGGGAAGCAGGCTCCCCACCAAGCAGAGAACTCGATGCAGGGCTCGATCTCAGGACCCTGGGATCATGACCTGAGCCGAAAGCAGAAGCGTTAACCCACTGAGCCACCCAGGTGCCCCAATACATGAGCATTTTCATTGCTCTTTATCCTAGCCACTGGGGTCATCAGTCTTATTTTTAGCCACTTTAAACCACTCACCGTGGTTTAAAGCCACGTGGTAAAAAGCCACTCACCGTGGTTTTTTTTAAGATTTTATTTATTTGAGAGAGAGCACATGCACATGTGGGAGGGGGTTGGAGGGGGCAGAGGGAGAGGGAGAGAGTCTTAAGCAGACTTCTCACTGAGCACAGAGCCAGATGCAGGGCTCAATCCCAGGACTCTGAGATCACAACCTGAGCTGAAACCGAGAGTCGGATGCTTAACCCACTGCACTACCCAGGCGCCCCTCACTGTGGTTTAATTTGCATTTCCCTGATGACCAAAGATTTTGATACCTTCTTGTTTCCTTATTGGCCAGTCCTCTTTTGGAAGTGTTTAAGTCATTGTTTCATTCTTAAATTGAGTTGTGTGTATTTACCTTATTTCTTTGTAGGGACTCTTTATGTACTATGAATAGGTCATTTATTAGAGAAAAAAATATATAGCATAAATACATATAGTAGATGTCTTCTTTGAGTCTCTGGCTTGCCTTTTAAATCTCTTAATGGTATCTTTCATGGAACAGAAGTTCTTGATTTTAATGATCTTCAATTTATCAGTCTCTCTGTGGTTAATATGTTTTGGGTCTTTTTAAAAACTCTTTATCTACCCAAAGCTGTGAGACTGAAAACCCCTGTATTTTCATCTAGAAGCTTTACTGTTTTACCTTTTGCAGTTAGGTTTATGATCCCTCTGGGATTAATTTTTGTGTATGGTGTGAGGTAGGAGTCAAAAGTCATGTTTTGCCATAGGGATATCTGATGGACTAGCTCTGCTTACTGACTATGACTATGTAAATCATGTCACTGTGTAAGTGAGGGTCACACTCTCCATTTTTACTGTCCTGAGGACTGCCTCAGGGCCCAGAATGTCACAGGACCCTGAAGGTTATGAGCAGACAACTTTCATCACTCTGAAGGGTGAAGGAGAAAACCTCTGCAGCCCGTACCTTGAGCTGGCAGCAGAGGGCTCTCCCTAGGGTCTGTGGCTGTGGGCCCCTGCAGGGCTCCACGGGGTGGCATTGACCGAGTTGAGTTCACTCCAGTCTTATGTCGGCTCAGACATCCTGTCTTGCCAGGATCCCAGAGCTGATGGGACAGGGCAGCTTGTCACCCATGCTCCTCTGCTCACTGAGTGTTGACCCTCTGGCCTCCTTGGAGCTCCTAACAAAACAAGCTCCTTCCAGCCCCAGGCTTTTCCATTTGCTGCTGGGACCCTTTCCCAGCTCACTCCTTTTCCTCACCTTTATCTCCGCCTTTCTTGATGGTGCTCAAAAGCACCATCCCCAGGGACTCCCTTTCCTATTTGCCTGCTTTACTTTGTTTATAACACGCATCACTGTGTGAAATCATATTGTCTCTCGATCTGTCTACTTGTTTATTTTCTGCCCTGGGACTTGCATATCAGCTCTATGATATAAAACAATGTGCCTGCTCCCCTCTGTAATGTCAGCTCTGAGCACTGTACCTGGGAGACATAGGCATGATTAATAGTTCTCGAACTCTCAGAGACTCTGGAGATGCTAACTTGTAAGTTTACCCTGAGAAGTATACCATCAAGTGCACCGGGTGGGCTAGTTGGTCTGACCAGGGCAGGCTCTGCCTCACTGCAGGCCTCAGGGGAGCCAGGTTGCTGAGGGCCCCAGGACCCACTCATCCGTGCACTCAGTAGACAGCCTCTGGGCTCACACTGGTCCAGTGCACCCCCAGCCCTCGGACAGGGTAGTGCCCTGCCCTGTGTGTCACCTCTGTTGTTCTCATCTTTCTGTGCGTCAGACACTGAGTCACTGCTATTTATTTGACACTTGGGCAGTGTGGGGTGGACAGTGTGGGGAGTAGAGGGTAGTCACTAACAAGTTGTATCACCATGAGAGCCATTCAGTCTTTCACTAAAGAAAGACCATTCTTTTCTTTTTTTTTTTTTTCTTTTTTTTTTTTTTTGACAGAAAGAGATCACAAGTAGGCAGAGAGGCAGGTAGAGAGGAGGAAGCAGGCTCCCTGCTGAGCAGACAGCCTTATGCGGGGCTCGATCCCAGAACCCTGAGATCATGACCTGAGCCAAAGGCAGAGGCTTACTTAACCCACTGAGCCACCCAGGTGCCCCAAGACCATTATTTTCAATTCACTCAAAATAAGGCCCTGCTCTGGGCCAAGCACCATGCTTGGTGCAGTGAAGTAACAGGATGGGCACGGGCCCTGCTCCCTGCAGACAGACGCTGGATTAGACAAATCACTACCCACATCATGACTATGCTGGTGACAAGAGCTGGGAAGGAAAGGAGCAGGGAGTGGGGGAGTTAAGGGAACTTTTATTTGTGGAGTCTGGGGGGTTGTGAATTGATTTCTCAGTTTCATTCCAGAGGACAGTCTGAATTCTAAAACTTCATCCTGATCACTACCCTCATGTGGTCCCCTCCCCCACACAGGAGTGCAGGCGAAATCTCTTCGCGTGATGTAATGAGGCTAAGCTGGCTAAAAAGCACTTTTTCTGAAAGCAGTCCAGACACCTAGTATCTCTCTCCTCAGCCAGACTCCCCTCTGAGACTTAGCTGTTGTTTATGGCCTACTGTACCTTTAGTAGCTCAAATGGCATTCCTCTGTCTTGGGTCCCTAGCGGCAGGTGCTGCTCTGGCTCAGGCTCTTGCTTGGTGGTGGTTTCCCCACTGTTACAGGGACAGGGAACTGGCCAAATGTGGGACCTTAAGTGAACAGAAGGTAGGAAGGTGGTAGGAAAGGGGAGGGAGAAGGGCAACAGTGGTATGCTCTGCCCTCTCCACTTCATGGTGTGGTGTGGGGGAGGGAGGCTGGGCTGGGGCACAGCTGCAAAGTGCTCCCTCCAGGCCTGTGCACAAAAGCTCCAAGGACCCAATGTTCCCACTGTTTTTTTCTCTGTTGCCTAAGAGAACAAAAGATTTTCCCTGGAGTATCATTTCCTGGTGACTGACCTATGGCCACCGGCCCGTGTCTGAACATTTCCTAGTAGTCTCCCTCGCCTCTTCAGAGAGAGAAGCCCTCACCAATGATCATCACCTCACAATTCACATTTGTCTCCTTCCTTCTCATCCCTTCACCCTACCCTTCTTATTTCATGCAAAAGACATTTGGATAGTCAAGATTTATTCCCTCATCTGTTATAACTCTATGCCAGGCACTAAGAAAAATGAAGGACGGGGTACCTGGGTGGCTCAGTTGTTAAGCGTCTGCCTTCAGCTCAGGTCATGATCCCAGGATCCTGGGATCAAGCCCCGTATCAGGCTCCCGGCTCAGCAGAGAGCCTACTTCTTCCTCTCCCACTCGCTCTGCTTGTGTTTCCTCTCTCGCTGTCTCTCTCTCTCTCTGACAAATAAATCAATAAAAATCTTTTAAAAAAGGGGGGGGGATGAAAGATTGCAAACAGCTTCATAGGTACTAGGGGTAGGGGTAAGCAAAGAATGCCATGGGAGCCCAGAGGGGTCCCTGAGCCAGCTGGGATGTGGAAGGAGTGTAGACTGAGGAATAATAAAGAAAGCTTCCAGGAGAAGGTGATGGATGACATCTGGGCTGAGACTTAAGGAGTAGTGGTCTTTCCCACTGGAGCCATTAGCTGGGGATGGGAGGCCACAAGACTTCCCAGGTAGGTACCCCTGGCTCTGTGAGGCTCCTCCTGTCCATTTTCCTAAGGGAGCTCCCCTGGATCTCTGTGGCCTAGGCAGGCTTTGCTCAAAATCCTGTGTTGCAGGTGGCCCTCAAGTAGCCACCGGATTGACACATTGTCCTGGCATTGGCAGAAGGAAGCACCTGCTAATTTGGAGGGTTTTTGGAGGAAGCCCTGGAAGCCCAGCATTGGGAGGCCCCCACACTCCTGACTCAGAGCTCTCCACTCTTGGCTTAAGGAGACATCTAGCATCAGAATGGATTAAACCAGCCAAACTGATTCTTCTAGGACAGTCCCAGCCCTGCTCCCCTTCCTTGTGTCTGAGAGCAGGGAGGGCAATCTGATTTAGCAGTTGGAAATAGCAACTTCAGGGTGAGGTTGGTGACACTTAACAAAACAGCTGGACTGGGCCCACCCCTTGTGTGAGTCATTTCCTCTGTATAGACAGCCACTTAGGGCAGTCCAACCAGCTTTCTTCTTGCCTCTGTTCATCCATGCTTAGGCACAGAAAGGCAGGGAGTGCTTGAATAGTGAAGAAGAAAAAGCTAAAATCCATTCCCACAATCCCCTGACCCCACACCCACCCCACTTCTCCCAGCTGGCGAGCAACTTCAGACTCAGATAGCAACAGAAGGGAAGGGGCAGGACCTGGCTGCCTGGGGCTTCAGGGGCCTCCTCGGAAGTGAGGAGCCCCAGCAGAGGTGCCAGTGAGGCCTTTGGGTCCCACTTGCCCATGCCTCCCTCATCTCAAACCCTATAAACAGGGTGGAAAAACTCTACAGCTCTTCAGCAGTTGGTGCTGGGATAACAGGATATCTACATGCAAAAGAATAAAGAGGGACCCCTTCCTCACACCATACGCAAAAATTAATTCAAAATAGATTATAGACCTAAATGTAAGAGCTAAACCATAAAGCTTTTAGCAGAAAACATAGGACCAAATCTTTGTAACCTTGACTTAGACAGCGGTGTCTTACATATAACACCAAAGACAGAGATAAAAGAAAAAATAGACACATTGGACACTTCACAATTTTTAAATTTCATGCCTCAAAAGGCACCAGCAAGAAAGTGAAAAGACAGCCCCCAGAATTGGAGAAATTATTTGCAAACCATGTATATGGTATGGGCTTAGTATCCCAAATATCCTAAATATATGAAGAAAACCCTTACAACTTGTATTTGTTTCCTAAGGCCTCTGTAATGAAGTACCATAAATTGGATAGCTCAAAACAACAGAAATGCATTCTCTGATAGTTCTGGAGGCTTGCAGTCCAAAATCCAGATGGGAGGAACCGTCTGGAGGTCCTGAGAACAAATCTGTTCTGCACCCTTCTCTCAGCTCGGGGTTGCCAGCAATCCCTGTTGTTCCTTGGCTCAAAGACCCATCACACCCAGCTCTGCCTCTGTCATCACGTGACTTTCTCACTCTGTATCTCTGTCTTCACTTGGAATTCTCTTCTGTGTGTGTGTCTTTTCTTCTAAGAACACCAATCACACTGAATGAAGGGCTCACCTTCCCCTAGCATGACCTCCTCTTAACTAATTATATCTACAACAACCCTACTTCCAAAGAAGGTCACGGGTTAGGGTTTTTACATATCTTGGTTGGGAACACAATTCTGTCTATAACACAGAAACAAAAAGACAAACCAATTTAAGAATGGGCAAAGGATTAGAATAGACAGTTCTCCAAAGAAGATATACCAATATCCACGAGGCACAAGAAAGGTCGCTGTATCATTAGACACTGGGGAGATTGCAAACCCAAACCGCAAGATGGTACTTCACGCCCATCGGGATGGCCATAAGCAAACAGACAGACAGCAAAAAATGGTGGAGAGGATGTGGAGAAATTGGAATCCTCTATATGGCTGGTGGGGATGTAAAATGGTGCAGCCACTATGGAAAACAGTTTGGAAATTCCTCAGAAAGTTACACATAGTTACCATATGACCCATCCATTCCTCTCATAGGTACAAGTGCCCAAGGAAATGGAAAACAAACATCCACACAAAATCTTGGACATGAGTGTTCACAGCAGCATTATTCATAATTGCCAGAAGGGGAAAGAAGCCTAATGCCCATCAGCCTGTGAGCAAACAGTATGGTACGTCCGTACCTTGGGATACCATTTAGTCATAAAGAGGAATGAAGTCCTCACAGCTGCTGTAACGAGGACAGACCCTGAAAACACAGTGCTAAGGGAAAGAAGGCCGACACAAAGATCATGTGTTAGCAGATTCCATTTATACGAAATGTCCAGAATGGACAAATCTTTGGAAACAGAAAGTAGATTATTGCTTGCCTAGAACCGGAGCAGTTGAGGGGAAATGAGGAGTGACCGCTCGTGGGCATGGGCTTGCTTTCTGGAGGAATGAAAACGTTCTAAACTTAGATTGTGGTGATGGTTGCACAACTCTGTGAACACATTGAAACCGTTAAACTGGACACTTGAAATGGGTTAATGATAGGTGAATTGTGTCTCAGTAAAGATGTTCCTAAAAAGCTTCAAAAACAACCTCGGGAGTGCCCGGGTGGTTCAGTCGGTTAAGGGTCTGCTTCAGCTCAGGTCATGATCCCAGGGTCCGGGATCGAGTTCCCCGTCGGGCTCCCTGCTCAGCCGGGAGTCTGCCTCTCCCTCTCCCTCTGCCCTTCCCCGCCTGCTCATGATCTCTCTCACTCTCGCTCTCTCAAATAAACAAATAAAATCTTAAAAAAAATAATAAATCTTGAAAAAAGAAACCTGTCTTTACTCCTTTCCCACTAGAAAAGCAAGAGCTGGATCTCCGAGGATGACTTCTACCGGCCTCCCCAGGAGCCGCCCCCAGAGAGCCCCTCAGAACGCTCCGTGGCTTCTTCTGGAGGGACGCCAGAGTCGAGGCCCAGTCTCCTCCGGCATTTTTCTCAAGGACCAAGAAAAAGCTTCTCCACGGGGGCCTTAGACAAAGCGTGTGTGCCTTCCCCGGGAAGCAGGAAGAGCAGGACAGCCGAGGCACAGGAGCATAAGAACTTCCGGGTGGTGCACCGCCGGCAGATGGGTAGGTGGCCGCGGGCTCCCAGCGACCTGGCCGCGCAGGGCAGTGCCTTCCAGAGAGCGGGGCTGCTGGCCTCTGGGGGGGGTCTTCTCACAGGCAGCGCCTCTTCCCCAAATGTCATAAGGAGCACCCTTGCAGAGTAATTCAGGAAAGCATTTCAGGAAAAGTACTATATTTTCTCGTAAAATCTCAACAAGGTAATGCTCAAAACCTGTTTCATGTAGTGAAATATGGCAACTTTTTCCTGGAAGTCATATGATTATACGAAACCCTGGGTTCTGCCTGGAGCCCGGAGCAAACCCTGCCCCTCGAAGGCATTTTGATGTCCCTTCCCAAGGCCTTTATCTTAGCTGGTTGGTTTAACAGCTCCCATGGGGTGTCCCAGCTCTGCTTTCTGGTTAGTGTCCTTTCTGTGCCATTGACAGTGAGGCCAGTTTGATTTCCATGCCCTGTGGGATTCTAGACAGTGGTCAATAACTATAACCTAGTTTTTCCACAACCCCCATAAACAAAGAAAAAAGTGTGCCCTGGAGTCCGTCTCTTTCTCGCTCTGTCTACAGTGAGCCAGCAGACAGTTCTGGCCGAGTTCCTAGCTTGGGGAGTATAGGTAGAGCTCCGGTCTCCATGCTCACCTCATTTAGGTTTTTCTTCAAGTCCACGTGGTGACTGTAACTGCCAGAGCAGGTGTGCTTCATGCCCAGGCCGTCAGGTTCCCGGAAGGGTAGGAAGACCCCGTAGAGGTGTCTGAAATCTCCAAGGCTAGACCAGGCTGGGCAAGAGATAACTGCATGTCCTGTGGTCCCCCAGTTGGCGGCGGACCCCTATGAAACAGAGAGCACTGAGCAGTGTGTGCTGGTTGGGCACCCGCTCATTTAGCAGATGGTTTTCTGTGACGTGCCAGCCTGTTCTAGGTGCCGGGGACTCAGCAGGAAGCAAAACAAAGTCTCTGTCTTCACAGACTATATCCTAGTGCAAGAGGTAGGAAATAAGAGAATGTACAAATAAATGCACGGTATGGGCCAGTGACAGTCATTGCTATGGAGAAGAGTAAATTGGGGAGCACCAAGGCGGGGAGTGTACTGTTTCATGCGGGATGGCCAGGGAAGCCCTCACACATAAGATGACCTTTGAGGAGATGGGAAGGGAGGGAGGGAGGCAGGCGCAGGGCAACCTTTGTGTCTCAAGCAGGGGAACAAATGCAAAGCCCCTGCACTGCGCACGTGTCTGGGAAACCGAGGAGTTGGGGAGAGGTTGGTTAGAGATGAGGGCAGAGTAACGGAGGGCCTCACTCGCCCCCGGAGGGGCCTTAGCTTTCATTCTGAGGGAGATGGCAGCCACTGCAGGATTTGGGGTAGATGGATGTGATCTGACTCCCTTTAAATGGGGAGTCATCCTGGCTCATATGTTGAAGGACCTCAGGGAGGGAGACCAGCCAGGTGGCTGTCACCATCCTCCAGGCCAGGGGTGACGGCTGACTGAGCCCGTGTGGTAGCAGTGGAGGTGGTGAGAAGTGGGGTGTTCCAGATACGCCAGCAAGGTGTGCAGACGGACTGCGTGTGTGATGCGGAAGAAAGGAAATCAAGGACAATTCCAAGGTTTTTAGCCCAAACAGCTGGAAGGATAGTGTGCCATTTATGAGATGAGGAATGTTGGGAGAGAAGCCGGTCTGCAGTGGGAGGGTCAGGAATTAATTTTCAGGCATTCAGCTTTGAGGTGCTTTTTAGATATTAGACATACACGGAGCAGGTGGAGATCTGAATCTGAGGTTCAAGGGCAAGGTTCAGGTTGGAGATAAAAACCGGGCCTTGTTGGCATAAAGCCCTGCAAGTGGGCAAGACGAGGTAGGAGGTGGATGTTGATGGAGGAGAGGACCCAGGAGTGAGCTCTGGGGTGCTCCTGTGTTGAGCTGTCAGGAAGAGAAGGAGGAACGAGCCAGGGGAACAGAAGAGTGGCCTGTTAGAGCGGAGAAAGACCCAGAGTGGCACCTCAGCAGCCAAGGGAAAGAAGGGGGGCTCAGCTCTTTCCAGTGCTGCTGATGGGTCAGACCAGATGGGGACCAACGATTAGCCTTTGGAGTTAGTGACAAGGAGGGCATGGGGCTTCCCAAGTGCAATTTCAGTGGAAGGAGGGGTCAGAAGCCTGACTGGGGCAGATTCGAGATGGAACGGGAGCAAGGGAACTAGAGACAGTTTTGATACCTCCTCAGGGGGTTTTCTGTAAAGGGGGATGGAGGAACAGGGTGGTAATTAGAGATGTGAGTGCCATCAAGAAAGCTATTTTTAAAGATGGCAGAAATAACAGCATGTTTATGTGCTGGAGGGAATGATGCGGGAGGGAAGGGAGAAAGCAGTGACACGGGAGAGGGAGGGAGGATTGTTGGAGAGACGTCCTTGTCCTTGAGTAGGCAGGGGAGGGGGGGAGGAGTGTCCCCAGCACAAACAGAGGGGTTGGCCTCAGACTGAGCCGTCAGTTCGTCCTTTGTGACAAGGGGCAGGTCAGACTGTGGGTACCGGTGCCAGAGTGAGGGGTCTGTGGAGGTAATCTTTTGAGTCCTTTTTTTGTCTCAGTAAAATTCAGAAACAAGGTCAGCAGCGGAGGGTGAGGATGGGGGGCTGGGGCAGGAATGGCCCGCAGTCTAAAGCGCCTCTTTCTGCCCCCAGGACTGTCCAATCCGTTCCGGGGTCTCATGAAGCTGGGCACCGTGGAGCGACGGGGGGCCATGGGCATTTGGAAGGAGCTTTTCTGCGAGCTCTCCCCCCTAGAGTTCCGCCTCTATCTGAACACCGAGGAGCGCACCTGTGTGGAGACATGCTCGCTGCTGCGCTGCGAGTCTGTGGGTCCGGCACACAGCGATGGCCGCTTCGAGCTGGTCTTCTCCGGCAGGAAGCTGGCCCTGCGGGCGTCCTCCCAGGATGAGGCCGAGGACTGGCTGGACCGCGTGCGGGAGGCCCTGCAGAAGTGCCGGCCGCAGCAGGAGGATGAGTGGGTGAACATCCAGTACCCCGAGCCGCCTGAGGACCCCCCGGATGCCCCTCAGGGCGGCCTCCCCTCCCACCCAGACCTGCTCCCCGAGCCTGAAACCCTCCAGGCCACACAATTCTGTTGGTCCTCTGCCCAAGATCCTGAGCCAGATGCTATCAAAGAATCCCTTCTATACCTGTACACGGATAGGACCTGGATGCCCTATATTTTTTCCCTCTCCTTGGAGTCTCTGAAATGCTTCCGTGTGAGAAACAACGAGAAGATGTTAAGTGACAGCCACGGAATTGAGACCATCCGAGACATCCTGCCAGACACGAGCCTTGGGGGTCCCTCCTTCTTCAAAATCATCACGGCCAAGGCTGTCCTGAAGCTGCAGGCCGGGAACGCCGAGGAGGCTGCCCTGTGGAGGGATCTGGTGCGCAAGGTCCTGGCGTCCTACCTGGAGACGGCCGAGGAGGCCGTGACCCTGGGCGGGAGTCTGGACGAAAACTGTCAGGAGGTGCTGAAGTTCGCCACGCGGGAGAACGGCTTCCTCCTGCAGTACCTTGTGGCCATCCCCACAGAGAAAGGCCTGGACTCCCAGGGCTGCTTCTGTGCAGGTGCCCACTTGCTCTCCCCCCCCCCCCACATGCACCCGCTTCCCGCTGCCTCGGGTGAGGGGGTTCCTGACGCAGGTTCTCTTGTGATGCTGCAGTGCTTAGCCCCTGCTTCTCCCCAGTGCCCACGGAGACCGGCGCTGCTGCCAGGGGTCGGCACCTGTGGGCGGCAGCTCTGCCCAGTGCTGCTCTCTGCTCAGGGAGTTCCATCAGGGGAGCTCTGTTCTCCACCCCCTTCGTTACCACATTACCATATCATTCGATCCTTTTGGAGCGGAGCATGGCGCCCTTCCAAAGATTCTTGCATGCTTTCGCAAGTGCACACAGTCTTTTTCCGTTACAAAAGTGGGCTCATGCATCCCATCCCAGGGCTGTGCAGTGGAACTTTCTCTGATGATGAAAATGTTCTAGATCTCTGCTCTCAAGCCACATGTGGCTCCCGAGTACTCCACATGCAGCTAATGTGGCTAAAGGAGCTGAATTTTCAATTTAACATAAAGGTATTTAAATGGAAATGGGTACCTGTGGCTTGTGGCCTCTGTTTGAAATAGCACAGCTATCTATATTGTCCTACAACTTGGTTTTTTTTCTACTTAAGAATGTATCACGGGTATTATTCCAAGTCAGGAGATCTGATTCTCCTGCCGGGGGCACTGGGCCAGCTGCTTTATTTGGATTATTTCATTTATTCCTCACAATACCTATCCCGAGGTGGAGTCAGATGAGGACCTCGACAGTCCTAGAAACTTGCTCCGCTCAGTTCCCCATAGGCCCTCTCCACTGCCTTGCTTTTCAAGGCGTGAGATAGTCCACGGCTCACGTTCCATTTTCAGCTCTTCTCCCCAATCCAGACACCCATTTCCATCCCCACGTTTGCTCCAGGCCAGCTGTGAGAATTTCACCCTGCTGCAGAGTGCCACAGCAGGAGACCTGGCTCCAAGTGGCTTGAGGGCCGTCCTGTCAGCTGGAGCCTGTGGGACTAGAAAGAAAAGTCTGCTTTGGGCATCTGGAAGGAAGTGGTCTGCGGTTTTCTTCCTGCAGAAAATATGTTCAGGTCCCTGCTCGCCCTCTCCCTCTGCCAGCCTCCGACACTCACACTTTGCACCTTCAGCCTGTGGGTGTTGGGCTCAGGGAGGAAGCCAGGCCCCCAAAGCCCATGAGGAGGGTCCCCCAGTGGGTATCAATGCTGGCAAGGGGCAGCTCTCGCTGCGCCTGTCACCTGCCAGCCCCAGGGGAGCTTGGGCTTCCTTCCTGCCACAAGCACAGCTCTGTGGCCAGGCTCATACCCGCTGCTGACGTTCAGCTGTGTTCATGGTATACAGGGTGCTTTTAGAATCTCCTCTTGTTTAAACTCTGTCATCACCCCACAGAAGAGCACGTAGCAGCTGAATTTTACAGAGACCACGATGGAACCTTGCAAAAATTCAGTGAAGGTTAGAATGAGGCAGCTAGGAAACAGATGAGCCAACCCTTCTGGTCCCAAGTCCAAAGGGACCTTTTTCCATGCCCGTGGGAGGCAGCCATGTGTGCTCGGGATTAGAGCCAGGCTTTTGCTCTGCCCTGAGCGTACCCCACCCAGCTTCTCGCTGCCCACCACTGCGGAGGGACCTCCAGTCAAGGGGCTGAAGCTGGGCCCTGCCCCATTGTCCCGAGGTATCGGGCGTCTCTGACTCCAAGCCTGCACCAGGCAGTGTCCAGACTGCCCCCACCTCCAGCTGGCTTCCCCACCCCCTCCTTGTGGCCAGCCCCAGGTCCCCAGTTCCTACCCTGCTCACTGAGGCCCAGACTCGGTCACTTCCATTTCTGGGCCCCAGTGGAGGGGGCAGACCTACAGGAGGTTGGCCTGCGTGAGCAAGCAGTGGGAATGTTGAACACAGGCAGCTAGGCAAAAGAGGATGTGGGTGCTAGCGGCAGCCCAACCCCAGTCCAGTGGCCAGCTGTGCCACATCATCGTCCTATGACGGGGCTGGTCTCCTCACCTCTCTCTGCACTGATTTCTTGAGCTATAAAATGGCAATGACAATTGTTACCAGGGTTCTGTTGTAAACACTCACGAATGGGGTTGTGTCTGAGCAGGATGCATATGAGTGAGGGTGCTTTTACTTCTGTATCCTTTGTCATCTGTCTTCCTTAAAGAGCAGGTCCTTCGGCTTAGTAACCCCTGCCCTGACCGAAGACTCGCACCGCCCCACTGCTCACTCTCCCACCATCCTTCTCCCCAGGCTGCTCCCGACAGATTGGCTTCTCATTCGTACGACCCAAGCTTTGTGCCTTCTCTGGCCTCTATTACTGTGACATCTGCCACCAAGACGATGCCTCGGTGATTCCGGCCAGGATCATCCACAACTGGGACCTCACCAAGCGCCCGGTAAGCCTGGAGCCCGGCCTGTCATGGCCATACGGGCTGCTGAGTGACAGAGGAATGGTTGCTCTTCTTCGATGGTGCTCTTCATCTGTGTGGAGGACTCTGGCTCCAGGGAAGCCCGGGTCAGTGGTTCAGGCCCCGTGATGGGGGTGGAGGGGACCAACCAGGGGAAAAACATGGTGCTGGTCTCTAGCCCCTGGGCAGAGCCCTGTCAGTGCCACCTTGGTCCTCAGCTGGAGGTCTGAGGGTGGTTCTTTGCAGCTCCCTGTGGCCACGGACTAAACTGTGTAAGGCACCAACAACCAGACAGACAGATAGAGATAAGGAAGGATAATTAGGATAGACTAGATATGTGGATGGATGGTTGTGGGTGGGTGGGTGGGTGGGTGGTTGGATGGATGTGTGTAGATAGATGGCGGATGGGTGGGTGGGTGGGTGGGTAGATGGATGTAAATGGGTGGGTGGGTGGGTGGGCTGGCCAACCAGCTATGCTCCCCCCACCCCCTGAGCGTCAGCCTTCTCTATGGATCTGTTTATATACGCTTGAAAGTTGGGATCATCCTGGACTTGTACTGCTTTATAACCTACTTTGTTCACTGAGTATCACTTAGTCTTAGGTCTTTTTTTATGTTCACCAAATGCTTTTGAATTAGATGTATTCCAGGATCTTTCACATTCTCCTTCTCCACCTGAGCTTACCCGCTTACCTAGCTGTGCTACCATTAGCCAATTATTTGACCTCAGTTTCCTCATCTGTAAAGAGGGATTCATAAGTGTGTGCCTCCAGGTTGTGTAAGGACTAACAGGGATGGCCCTGCTGTGTCTTAGGGCCCTGTGTTTGTGCCCTTCCTTTCTCCTGAGGCCTGTCACACCTTCAGCCCCTAATTCACTTGGTCAGGCCCTGCCTCAAGGAGTACAAACTTGGCTTTACCCCAGAGGCACAGATTGCTGCTTAAGACAGACACAGAAGCACAAAGGAGAAGTTACTTACTTCTCTCAGGACCCAGGCCTGCTGGCCGCGGATGTGTCATCAGAGCCCAGGCAACGTGTGTGACTCTCAGATTCTGTGTGACTCCAGCCTCCACTTTGCTGGGGATCGGAACCCCAAGACATTAGCTTCACTGTCCCCCACTCCTGCCCCCAGTGGTAAGTACCTCACTAACTACATGTAGAATATTAAACCTCAGAACCACCACAAATGCATATAATTCCTTGGCCATAAAACACACTCACTATTTACAACATCTGGACCCTTGTTAAGCCATCTTCTTAATCATTGCTGTAATTCTTGTGCCACTTCCTTTTCCCAGCGAGAAAATGACAGTACTTTTCTTGGCATATCTGACATCAGGAAATATCCAGCTCTCACTCTCAAAGATCCCTGGCCTGGGAAAAGACAGGAACATTCGAAATAGAAAGTGGCTGGCTCATAGGTTAGGGGCCTCCTTGTTCACTGTTGCCTCTGGCTGATCCACTTAGGGAAGGGCTAGCTGGCACTTGGCAGGATGTCATCCCGGGACTGGGGCTTCTTTCTTGCCTGTCTCCTGCAGGCCCACAGGCCAGAAACAATCCCGGGGGAGCAGGAAGCTCCTGCCAGTTGGTCTGTGGCGCTTGGCAGCTTTCAGCACACATTCCAGTGTGTGATTTCATCTGAGCCTCGCCCAAGGCCTGAAGCTGAGTGGTGGGAAGGGCTGGGCCAGGGATAGAGACGAGCTGTGGGAGGAGAATCCCCAGGCCTTTGCTGCCCAGCTGCCCACCGGCCAGGGGGCTGGTACTTCAGGGCTCTGGGAAATGGGAAAAGGAGCTGTCCATTGCGGGGGAGGCAAGAGATGGTGGTGGAGCTGGATGACAGGAGGCCAGAGGCTCCTAACCCTCCAGTGTGACCATCTCCCGAGGACTCTGTTATGTCCCCCATGCTGCAGGGGACCGCGGGGCCACACAGGCACTCAAGAGTCAGAAGGCATCTCCCATTCCTAAGGATATGCTATGTTTTTTATCTCAACTCAAAATAATCCCATAAGGGAGGTACTTTTGTTTTCCCCATTTTATAGACAAGGAAACTGAGTCACAGAGGTTTAATGTTAGAAGGTCACACTGCTAGGAAGTGGTAGAGCCAGGATTCAAATTCAGTTCTGACTTGAAAGCCTGACTCCTAACCACCACACAATAGCTGATCATGGAGAATGTCTCAGCTCCTCCATCCTTGTCACAACAAGGAGGACCCTGAGGCGGGGAGAGGCTTCTCATTAGTGAGGCCGCCAAGTGTGCAGAGACCGTGCTCAGTTTAGGCCTGGGCTCTGCTTTCTGCAGGTAGATTAGATAAGTCACTTCAGCTCCTGGAAGCCTCAGTTTCTTCATCTATAAAATGGGGATGCTGACACCTTCCCCGTTAGCATGTGTCATAAGCATGAGGAAAGGATGTGGCTGAAACCCACAGCCCACTGTCTGGCACACAGTAGGTGCTCAGTAAGTGGCTTTGGCGTGAGGGTCAGGGCTGAGGGAGGGACCTGCAACACCCTGTGAGCTGGGAGAGGCCAGGACTGATGCCGCACCTCCACACAGGGCCTCGGGGGGACCCTGGTTGGGGCTGCTGGCAAGAGCTGGGGGGCTCGGGAAACATCATTAAGCTGTGTCTGATCTCTGGCTTCCTGTGGCTGGAGCTTGACTCAGACAGTCACCTGGTTCCTGAGGCAGCCCTGGGGGAGTGCCTGTTTCCGTTAGGCAGGAAAATGGGGGCTGGGAAGACAGGAAAGAGTGGGAAGGGTCTGTGGGCCCAGGGGGAGAGGGGCCGCAGCAGGTGCCGTGGAGGAGGACTGGGTTTGGGCCTTAAGTTACTGGGTTCCCACGTTGACTTTTATGAGCGGTGGACCTAGGCCAGGTCACTTCACCCCTGGGCCTCAGTTCCCTCATCTGTAGAATGGAGACGGTGCCCTTGGAGTAGGGTGGGCGGTGAGCGGGTCGGTAAGACCATGCCTGTCCCAGAGGCGCTCACCAGACGGCCATGCTGTCCCATCCCCGCTGTCCTCGGGCGGCGCTGCAGATCTGCCGGCAGGCCCTGCGGTTCCTGACGCAGATCCAGGCCCAGCCCCTCATCAACCTGCAGCTGGTGAACGCCTCGCTGTACGAGCACGTGGAACAGATGCGCCTCGTCCGAAGCTGCCGGGAGCAGCTGAAGCTGCTGGGGGATTACCTGGGCCTGTGCCGAAGTGGGGCCCTGAAGGAGCTGAGCAAGAGGTAAGCAGCCTGGACACACACTCAGCCGCAGCCGGCGCCCGCGCCTCTCAGGAGGGAGGCCAGGGCTAGGCAGAAACCAGCTTCCTACTAGGTTGGGGAAACAACCACATGCTTTGAGAGCGGCTTTTATTTGTTCATGTATTCGTTTCATTCAACAAATATTTACTGAGAACGTTCTGAGAGCCCAGGATTGGAGGAGGGCAGAGCAGGGAAGACTTCCTGGAGGAATTGACAAACAAGGTGAGGCTGAAGAATGAGTAGGAGTTTAGCAAGGAAAAGAGACTCAGGAGAGAGTGATCCAGACAGAACAGAGACTGTGCACAGGCCATGAACGAATCGCGCTTGATGAAAAGAGCAGAGAGAACTTGGGTGGGAGGTGCCAGGAGGGAAGGGGGAAGTGTGAGGAGGCTGGGAGGCAAGGGCTGTGTTGCCCTGGCCCCTCCCTCCCCAGTCCTTCCCTCCCCGGCTGCTTTGCTGCTGTCCCGCACAGCATCCCTCCCAAAACCTTCAGAAGAGGGCAAGATTAGGGTGGGACCCTCTGGATACCCTTTGAGAAGCTTCTCAGCCCCTGGAGCCTGGGGGCCTCCTCAGGGTCAGGACGGGGTGCTGTGCGGCAGCATGGACTTAGGGTCTGTCTGGGTCCCTCATAAACGCCTCCTGGCACAGTCCGCAGCCTCGGGGCTGGGCTCTCCTCAGGCCCTCAGGAGGGCAGACCCCAGGTGGAGGAGCAGGTGCCTTCTCTCCAGCGGGGCTTCGTGGCTGGGTGTCTGGGGACTTGGAGCAGCTCAGCAGCCCCTCCACCTTCGCCCCTGCCCCCAGCCGCTCCTTCACACAGGCCTGGCACAGAGGCCAGCCCTCTGCTGGGCTTCGGTTCTAGGCTCCTGGCTGGTGTTCTCCTGGGGCCATTGCTGCGTGGCTGTGTGGGGCCCGGGCAGTGCCAAATACAGGTCCCCCTTAGGAGGGGGCTGCAGGGAGCTCTCTCTAAGACATGGGGGAGAGGCAGGCTCCCAGAGCAGCCAGCTGGGCCCTAGTCGGGCCCTAGCCACCGTGAGGGACCCTAGCAGGCTGCTTCCTGGGGAGGTCTTACCTGTCATGGTCATCTGCTGGGCACCTGGGTCTCCCCTCACTGCCCTCCTTTCTGAGATTCTAGGACTCAGAGCTCCAGAGGGTCTCTCCTCCAGCCCCCCCGACCAGGGTGGTGAGGTCTCGCTGTCGTCACTCTCCAGTCAGAGGGATCTCCTGCGGACCTGAGCTGACTCGGTGCCTGCAGGGTGGGTCCTGGGTGCTGGCCTGACTTCCCTGGCCCTGGCCTGCTCCAGTTGGTCAGCCTTTGACCTTGCTGACCTGTCCGGGCTGACCGGTGACTCTTTCTCCCTGATCCTGCTGTTCCCTCCTTGGGAGCTGCACTGGAAACCCACCGTGCAGCCTACCAGCCTGTGAGAGAGCAGGGCGAGGCCAGTGGACATCCCATTTTGAAAGCAGAATGGGGCAAGTGGAAAAGCTCGGGAGCAGCCTCTGCCCGGCCTCAGACTTACTGTGTGACTCAGAGAGGTCGGTTCACTTGTCTGAGCCTCAGCTTTCTTATTATTTTTTTCAAGATTTTATTTATTTATCTGACAGACACAGATCACAAGTAGGCAAAGAGGCAGGCAGAGAGAGAGGGGGAAGCAGGCTCCCCGCTGAGCAGAGAGCCCGATGCGGGGCTCGATCCCAGGACCCCGGGACCATGACCTGAGCCGAAGGCAGAGGCTTTAACCCACTGAGCCACCCAGGCACCCCGAGCCTCAGCTTTCTTGTCTACCAAATGGGCCAGTCATCCCTGTGCTCATGCAGCCTTCCGGAGTTGTGGTGAGGGCCCCGTGAGGTGCTCAGAGTCTGGAGAAAGACACAGATGGCCCTGGGTCAGCATGATTTGTGCCGTGAGGGAAAGCTCCCAACCCAGTCTTGTCAGGGCCGGAGGGCCAAGAAATCTCCTAGAGGAGATGGTGTCTGAGCTGAGGGTTTGTAGCATTTTTTTGTCTTTAAAAAAAAAGTGTTTCTTTTTTATAGAGATAATCAGTATTCAGACAGCATAAAAGAATCGAGCAGAAAGTTCCGATCATCCCTCCCCGCCACTATCAGTACTGTTAGAGCATGCTTCTAGAATTCTGTCCTTACCCATGCACATAGTGAACTGGGATTTTGCAAAAGAATGAGGAAAAGGAAGAAGAAAGGAGGGCCCATCTTTCCTAGTTCAAGGGGACCCATCATGTGGAAGGGGACAGGAGTGTGGTTCGCCAGGACTCTTGAGGGGGTCCATGCAGCTGGATTGTGGGGGTGGACGCCAGACCTCAAAGGTCTTAAGTGCCACACTAAAGGGGTTTATCCTGCCAGCAGCAGGGAGCACTTTGCAAGGTTTTGAGCCCGGGACTCAACATTCTCCAGGGTTTAAAAAAGGCCAGTTTAGGGGGTGCCCTCCTGGCTCAGTCGGTAGAGCATGCAACTCTTGAACTTGGTGTTGTGAGTTCGAGTCCCACATTGTGTGTAGAGATTACTTAAACATAAGATATACAAAGAGAGAAGAAAGTAAGCAAGAAAGTGAAAAGCCCAGTTGGGCAAGAGTGGGGCTCCAGGGCTGGTTTAGTAATTAGGGAAGTAATTAGGGACGTTAGGAGCCTGGCCCGAGTCGGCCAGAATGGAGGCTGAGGACCAGAATGGTTGAGAAGGAGGGAAAGGCCTTGAGTATGAGTGGTGAAGTCAGGGAGGAGTTCGTCTTTGCTAGTGGCAGCCCTCTGGCTGAGCCCTCTGAGGGAAAGGGGATCCTCAGACAGGCCTGGACATGTCTCCAGGGGCCAGAAAAGCCCCAGAGCACCCTCTCGGTCCCTGGGAAGGAGCCATTCTAGAAACACCCTGGAGGGGTGTGCAGAGGAGGGATCTGAGTTCAAAGGAGTCACACAGCCTGGGCCTGGAACCCAGACCTAGCAGCCCTGCCCGTGCCATTTCCCACCCCATCACTGGCTGCAGGGGTGAAGGGGCAGCCTCGCCTGTCTTCTACTGTCTTCCAGAATGCCCTACACTCCTCAGGCCCCTTCCCCTGGGCAGTCAGCCTCACACAGAAGAGGACAGAGAGGGGTCTCCTGATTGTGGGGGGAAAACGGGGTCCCGGAGCGGCTCTGGGGTGTGGATTTCTCTCCTGATGGCAGGATGAGAAGCAGCATCTTGCCCCAGAACCCGTCCTCTTGTCCCCTCTGGCTTGGACTGAGTGCCATGAGGAAAGCACCTGCAAACCCTCACTGAGTGCGTGACAGGCCCAGGGGACAGCGGCTCGCAGGGAGGGTCTTGGGCCTGGCCGTTCCCCGGGGCTTCCATGACTGTGGGGGCAGAGGGCAGATGACAGAGATGGCTCTCCATCCAGATCAGCCCCACCCTTCCTGCCAGTTCAGGGACAGCCTGTGTGCCCCCCACCCCCTGTGTTTTCCTGGTGATAAATGGCAGCTTCCTGTTCCCAGAAAGCTGGAAGTTTACTGAGGAAACCAGCATGGTGAGCTGAGCAGCCAGTCGTCCGTGTCCTCACCCGTCGTGGCACCGTGGCCTGCCGGGCTGCTTGGTGGGGCTGGTCATCTCCGCCCCAGACTGGGTTTCCACAGACCACAACTGAGGCTGTGGGGTGGGGCGTGGCCGAGCCCCAGGTCCAGATGCCCCGGGGCCTCCTTAGGCTTGGAGCATTCTCCCCAACCCCAGTACCCACACCGGCCGGGCCAGCCAGGTGTCGTCCCAGGGGGATTTCTGCAGGTGTTTCCTCTCCATCCCTCAGGACAGAACCCCTTGGATCTCTGCCCTTGCTGAGGTGGAGAGTAGAGTCGCCCTCGGCCTCTGTCTCCCCCGTGCCCCACCCCTCAGTGAAATGGGATGTGCCGAACTTAGGCCATCTCTGTGCCTCTCACATAGCACCGAAACCAGATGCTTGACTCTCCCTCAGCTAGCCCAGGGGCGACAGGAGAGCAGAGGCTACATGCTCTGTATTTCTGTCCCCAAGCCCTGTCCTTGGTATGGGATGGTGGCAGTAATGACAACAGCTAACACCTCTGGACACTCACTGGGTGGGTAAGGGTGCGGGCTCCAGAGCCAGACTCCTGCGTTCAGACTTCCACTCTGCCACTCGCTAGCTGTGTGACTGCAGGCAAGCTGTTTAACCTCTCTGGGCCTCTGTTCCCTCTTCTTCTCAAAGTGGGGATTATAAGTGTACCGACCTTAAGGGGTGGCGGAATGAGTCAGTGGCTAAAGCTCTGAGCCCAGTTCCTGGCACAGATGTTAGCTTTGGTCATCGTCCTCCTCGTTGGTTAATTTTTTTGTCAATGCTTTATTTTTTATACCTTTCAATTTTTTTGCAATTCTTTTCAGCTTTGTCGAGGTGTAACTGACCAAATTGTGAGGAATTTACAGTGGACATCATGATGAGTTGATGCACGTTTGTACACCATGAAAGGGCTCCTCCCTCTGCTTCATTCACACATCACACCCATCCCTCACTTCTTAACGGAGAGACTTTTGACGAGAGCATTTGAGCTCTACTCTCTCAGCATATTTCAGGTGTACAGTACGGTGTTGTCAGCTACGGGTGATAATTATTCACTGTTTACCGTGTGCTGGGCGCTGTGCCAAATGCTTTAGATAAATTATTTAATCCTCAGAACAGCTCCATTTCTCAGGTGAGGAGGCTTGATGTGCAAAGAGGCTGAGTCATGTGCCCCAGGTCGCCTGGAAGACTAGGTTCCCACCCCAGGCGGCTCAGCTGGCTCTTAGGGACCGCCCTGCCAGGCGTTCATACCCGGGTAGCAGCTGAAGGAGTGAAAGCAAACAGAGGTTGGCCCGGATCGTGGAAAACCTCCTAAGGAGCCCCTTATATTTTGTTTGAAGGCTCAACCACAGGAATTACCTCTTGGAGTCACCCCACAAGTACAGTGTCGCTGACCTCCAGCAGGTAAGAATGCCTCCTCGACCCCCACACTTCTGTGGAGGGACCGCACTCCTGGAGCAATCAGAAATGGGGACGCAAGAGGGGGGCTGCAGCTTCTCAGCCCCTCAGACTGCATGTCTCACTGTCACGTGCTTCCCGGGCAGAGCTCGAGCCCCTGCAGTGAGCGGGCGGGCCCCGAAGAACCCAGGCGGGCCCCTTCCCTGCCTCGGGGCTCATCCCCAGCGGGAGGGCACGTCCCAGGGGTGAGAGCCGGGGACATTCCTTTCCTCGAGGGAGGGCACTGTGGATTTGGGTCTCATCTGCCAACCCGGTTATCCCCAGTGACCTCTGCGTCCGGGAGCTGGACAGCCTCCTCGTTCGGCCTGATCCAGGGAGCCTTTCTTGCTCAAGCGGGGAGAGACTTCTTTGGGGGTAGGAGTCCTTCAGGTCGAGTGCCAGGAGCGGCTGCAGGCCACGTTTTCCCGACGGCCTCGGCCTCACTCAGCACAGCTGCCTGAAAGGCCTGGCAGCCCGCACTTGCCCTCCACAGATCGCAGATGGGGTGTACACAGGCTTCCTCAACGCCCTCATCGGCTTCGCCTCCCAGCACGTCTACCACTGCGGCCTGTGCACCCAACGCGGCTTCATCTGCCAGATCTGCCACCAGCACGACATCATCTTCCCCTTCGAGTTCGACACCACGGTCAGGTATGCGGGACACCCGGCCGGCTGCCTGCCCCCGCCCACAGCCGGCCCTGGCATTCCAAGGGGGGCAGGAACACAGAACACGGAGTCACGCGGGCTGGGGAGGTCGTCTAGAGCCGCCGATGCCCGGGCCAGTCACGGCCAGCTTAGAGCCAGCTTGGGGGACAAGAGAGCCCTCCGAGGACCCCGCCCTAGACCAAGGAAGCTATCTGTCTCCCTAGAGAAGAGGTAGCTTACTGAGTCTTGAGTGGGGGCCTCAGTTTTGTCATCTACAAATGGGTTGAGAAGGGACTGAATGAGCGACTGCCCCAGAGGGTGGGCACAGGCCACACAAAGTGGGCACCCAGTAGGGGCCCCCCACCAGGTTCCCTTCTGCAGTGATGGTAGTTCCTACCCGGTTAGCACTCATTATCAGGAGCCCCTAAATGGAAAAACTCAGCCGCCAGACCTCCATTCCAGCCCAGGTGGGAGTGGAAAACTGAGCAGGCAGGAGCATTCATTCGTTTTCAGTAGGTGTCTCATGGCCTAGATTCAGCCCCTGGGCTCCGTTTTTCAAATGGAGGTGTTTCAAACGGCAGGGCGTTCTCAGCACAGGCAAGGATCATGTCACGAGTCCCCAGCAGCATCGGTAGGAAGTGCGGCAGAAGGGAGCGTGCCTGTGGCGTGGCGCAGGGTCGGCGCCCCAAGGTTTTGTTCAGAGGTGGGGAGGCAGTACACGGGCCTTGGGTTGTGGGTGGCACTGGGCCTCCCCACGGGCTCCGGTCGGGAACCCTGGCTGCTGTCCCCCAGGTGCAGCGAGTGCAAGACCGTCTTCCACCAGAGCTGCGAGGCCGTGGTGAGGAAGGGCTGCCCCCGCTGTGCCCGCAGGCGCAAGTACCAGGAACAGAGCGCACTCACCTAAGCCAGCGTGCTGTCCCCACCCAGGACCGCCGGGCAGGGACACCCCGCTCAGCTCGGCCCTCCCAGCGGGGTTTGGCATCAGCCTGGGTCCCCTCAAGGTGTCACAGCTATCTCCCCATCAGGAAGACTCAGATGTGACCAGAGCACGAGCCTACCCGATGAGGCCCTCGATGTCCCCCAGTCCTTCTCCCGCCCATCTGCTCCAAGAGGTGGGGACACCATCAGATGCCCCCTCATCCCAGGGGAAGCAGGGAAGGGAGCTTTGCACTAATCAGGCCTCCAACTCACCTCACAGACGCGACACCTCCATGAGGGCTGTTCAAACACTGTGGACATGAGACTTGGGCGCATTCTTGATTCCACATTCCTGATTAAAAGGTCTAGTTTTTTAAGACAGGTTTTTTTTTTCCCTTCATATTTCAACAGAAAATATTTTTTTATTCTTGACCCTACACAAGTCACCCAAGAAATCCAGGCATTCTCACGTGGAGCAAACGTGTGGGAACATTTGGCCCACAGGCAGGCGGGTGGCGGGCAGGCCACCAGGAGGCCTGAGCCTGGCAGCCAGACTGGGCGCCTTTCCCTCCCGGACACCGGGCCCTCGCTGTCCACAGCTCAAGTACATGCCAAACTGCCTGGGGGGCTGGCAGGATCGGTCCTGGTGACCGCCTTCTTCCTCGCCTCTCTTCACCCTGCCCTGTCCTCCTCCCCTGAAAACCCCGTCACCTTTTTCCGGGTCGGAGCCCCCGGCTCCTCTATAGCCTGGGATCGCGGTCCCGGCGGGAGAAGGGAGTGACTCGGAACCAGCACTGTCAGCACTTTGCGCCTTCCTTGGTCCAGGCCAGGGTCATCTTCCCTCCCCCTCAGCCCCTTGCCCTCCTTGCCTACCGCCAGACATCCAGCCCGATGGCTGCTGGAGACATGCTGTCAGGGGGACACCCCTCCCCCAGAGAGGGCAGTGACCCTGGGCCAGGGCCAGCCTTGGGCATCATGACTGCCACCTCCGCACTGTGGAGTGGTGACCCCCCCACCCTGTCCTTCCACGAAGATTCCAGGCCTACTGCAGAGATGGACGGGGACACATGGGAGCGGCCACCTTGGGAAGAATGCCCAGCCTCAGTTTACAAAGCCATGGCCTCCCAAAGCCTTGCTGGACTGGCCCAGGAGGGGCGCTGCCAGTACTAGAAAAGGTCACTGGAGGGTGATTGCCTTTTCAAGGGGTCTTGGGGTAGAGTGGGAGCCTGGAATTGTTTTCAAAATGACATTGAAACCCTGTGGTTCGGGGCGATTTCTCTGCTGCCTTCTCCCATCTCTTCTGGACCCACAGCCCCCCACCTCCCACCGGGGTCCTTTGGCCGTCCTGTCTGCTCTCAGCTTGGATGGGGGCCTCCGGTGGAGACTGCCCGTCACTATTAAGAGATGAATCTACTCCCACCTCTCCCTTGGGGTGATTCGGCTGCTGAGTCACCTGCCCAGCCCTGTGGAGCAGGGTAACTTGTGCAATAGAACAGAGGAGGTGGTGGGCAGCAGGGGAGGGGAGGGCTGCCACAGGGCTTCTCTGTCCCCGTCACAAAAGATGGGACACGCCTATGCCCAGCACACCAAAGCCTTCTAAATGGGAAGGTGGGTCCTTATCTCTCTCTCGCACCCCCACAGCCAGCATTAATGCTCCCCCCACAAACCCAGCCCGAGAAGAGCCACAGGTGCCCCAGTCCCCAGGTGGACAGATGCTGGACGGGGCGGCCGGGGGTCACCCTGGAGGGCTCACTTGGGTTGGGTGGACAGACTACCTCCTGTCCACAGCCGCCTCCCAGGGACTAGCAGCATTAGAACGGACCCCTGCCCAGCAAATGCTGCTGATGCTTCCAGATGAGTTGGCTTTTACCCTCTCACCCTCAATGGAAGGCTGACGTGAACCTCAGTGGTGCCCACACTATTTTTAAAATGCCATTTTATGCAATAAACTTTCTAGTGAGGGGCGCTGGCCCTGAACAGTGCTTTGCAATGTGTGGGAGGAACTGCTGCGGTGTGATTTTTGAATGATTTTGCAGTAAACTGATTTTTCTCATCTCTGGTCTCGCTTCTGAATCCTGTCGCTGCCACTGGTTGGGGGAGGCCACCAGCCATCCTGTCGTCCTCGGATGGGGCCCCACTCTGGGCCTGTTAGCATGGAATGCCTGGAGAGGGGTGGTTGGGGTAGACATCTGCAAGCAGGGGGCTTGTGCGCCAGGCATGGGCATGCCAGGGAGGAGAGGCGACAGTGCTCGGTATGTCCCTTCGCGACTAGGAGTCAGATGAAGGGGCTTTGGAGGGTTAGCATTTCAGGCCCCTGGTGCGGAGGTTTCCTCACACACGCTCATATGTAACAACTGAAGCTAGTCCCTGTGATCCCAGCACAGGGACTTCCTCCCTGTGCCTGTCAGAGCACAGACCCTTGGCCCCGGAACATGAGAGATGTCGCGACTGTTCCCCACCGGGTTTTCCAAAGCAAGTGAGGGGGCTCAGGGAGGAAAGGCTCTTTGAGCAGGGCCGGAGTCAGGGTGCATGGTTTCAGGGCTCCATGTGGCCTTTAGTTGGCTGCTCCCTTGCCCTGAAGTTCCAGGAGGGGAAGGCCACCACTGCCCGCGGCAAGGACAGAGGAGGGAAACGGACTCATTCCCTGAAGCAGCTCGCAGGAAAGTAGGATTGAAACATTCAGCTTTGGGGCATCTGGGTGGCTCAGTGGGTTAAGCCTTTGCCTTCGGCTCAGGTCATGGTCTCAGGGTCCTGGGATCGAGCCCCGCATCGGGCTCTCTGCGAGGCGGGGAGCCTACTTCCCCCTCTCTCTGCCTGCCTCTCTGCCTACTTTTGATCTCTCTCTGTCAAATAAATAAATTAAATTAAATAAAGAAAAGAAACATTCGGCTTCGCGGTTCCTGGTCCTTAAAGAGGACTTTCGGCCCCTGGTGGGGCGGGGGGCCTCTTCTGCGCATCCCCTGAGCCCCAGCTTCCCTCAGGGGCCTCAAGTCCCTCCAGGGTCAGTAGGGGGTGGGCTCTGAGAAGACCAAAGGACCTGGGTTTGAGGCCTGGGGACAGGGCCCTGTGACCTGGGTGCTCCCTGCCTTTTTTCTCCATCCTCAGCAAGATGCCTCTGAGGACATTCCTTTCTCCTTTCCCCGCTTCTGCCTAAAGGAAAATGTGGAGTTTGGAGACCTCAACCCAACACCGAAGGGGAGGGCACTCATCTTATAATAAAAATGTTAATAATGAATGTGTGTTCTTACAATAATAATGTGATAATACTACACTGTGTTTAGTGCAACTCATTCTCATTCAGTCTTACTAACTATCCTGGGAAGGAGGCACCCCTGTCCTGTCTACAGGAGAGAAAATGGAAGTGCTAAGGGCAGGCTGCTCTGGGCTTACCCTGCAGACAGCCTGCAGGGTGGCCCTCTTCCAGAAGACGATCCATCAGGGCAGCTGGGGGATGGAATCACACAGTGGGAGGGAAATCTGGCCAGAAGTAGTCGAGGAGACTCCCCCCCACCCATGCCATCATCCCTGCCCTACTGCTTCCACCTCCCAGGAGACAGCCAGGTGTGGCCCATGATCCCAGGAGGTGCAGGGGGGAGGGCGGCGTCTGACTCTCTGGGCGCTGGCCCGGCCCAGAGGGGACAGGAAGCCAGGACACCGGGGATTGTCTCTAGCAGCCGCAGCCCTGCCTCAGCCCGGGAGGAAGTTCTGCCGGGCGCTCTCCGCTGGTGCCTCCCTCGCTGTATTGTTGAACAGGAAACCGGGCTGCGCGGGAGCTGGGCGGTGGAGGAGGGAGCGGCGGACGCCGAAACCACGCGCGCCTGCCGGGACAAGTGGAGGCGAAGCCAGTGAGCGGACACCCCGAGGTGCCGAGGCCGGGCTGGGCCGGGAGGGGGGGCCGGGGCGGGGGTACGGTGCCGCAGGTGGCGGGTCCTCTCCCCCGGGAGCGCCGCGCGCCTGCTCCCCTCCACCCGGCGCTGGGGTGGGAGCTGCGCGCACCCGGGAGCAGGGCCGCGCGGGTCAGATCCCCAGCGAGCAGCAGAGATGCGAAAGGCTGCCGTCCGTCGGGGGACGGGAGGGGTCCAGGTCCAGGCCCCGGCTCCGACCCAGGCGTTGACGGCGCTGTGGCTCGCATCCTCCGGGCAGTGGACCCAAAGCACCTCCTGGCGACCCGTCGGCCCCTGAGTTCCAGGGATCTTCTCGCTCCCCTTATCCCTCCGCTTCTCTACGCTCCCCCCGAGTTGGGGAAGGAGCCGTGTCCCGGGTCCCCTCCCCACCCAGCCCGAGACTTTGCGCTCGAGTAGGCATCCCTGCGGTGGGAACTCCGCTCCGAGTTTTTCCAGGCCCCGCCAAGCTGCGCCCGGAAAGGGCCTGGGGAGGGCGGAGGTGGGTCCGAAGCGAGTAGCGCCTGCAGTCGGGCTGGCGAGGGCTGGTGATAGGTGATTCAGGGTGCAAATGGCTTCGCTAGGTATGGGAACCAGGGAGAGACAACGACCGGGGTCGAGCAGTCCCAGAGCAGCGCGCGCGCGGGACGCAGAAGCTAGAGGACAGCAAATTCCGCGGCGGGGGTGGGGAGGAGGCGGGAGGGGCCGCAGGGGTGGGACCCTACCCACCTTGGGCTCCGCTCGCCGCCCGGCAGCACCCCTTCAGTCGCAGCCCTTCCAGCTGCCGCCCTTCCCTTCTGCCTTCACTTGCTCTGAGCCCTGCTTCCACCCAACCGGCCCAGACGCATTCATTCAGGCTCCCACTCGCCCCTCCCAGATACAGCCGCGTTGGGGATGGGGGGCAGCCCTCCTGAGCATCCCTCTCCCCCTTTGCTCCCCTTGCCAGCTCCTGCTCCCCGAGATCTCCCCGGCCTAGCCCTTGGAAGCCCCGCCCAAGGAGATGGCAGGGGCCTAACCTGCATCCATCGCTGGCTCCGCCCGTCCAGCCCATGGGCCCGCAGAGACCTGACCCGCCGACGTGAGTGAGCCGCGGGGGCCCAGGGGAAGGTGACCAAGGGGTATCCTCCCAGGGGTGTGTTGACCTAGCTCCGGGCGCCTCACGCACCACACCTCCAGGGCCCAGTGTGCACCCCTTTCCCCATTGAGGAAAGCTTAGGAAAGTAGTGAAGGAGCACAGTGAGCCTCCCGCCAGACCCTGTTCCTTGGGTTCCTCAGTCTCAGCAACCGACTCCCAGCTGCTCCCGGGACACCTTTATTGGGCAGGAGATGGGGTCAGTGCAAAGGCTTGGAGCGACCAGCCCCTTAGGGAAGGAACCTCTGATTCATCTCTTTGATGGGGAGACACAGGCAGGCTTACAGTTAGGCTCTGGCCCCCAAGCCCGGGGCACTAAGAGCCAGGTGAAGCTGGCAATGCAGAGAGTCGGGGTGCCACAATCACTCCAGGAGAGCTCGGGGGAGGACACCGCGTGGGTAGTCATTGTCACAAAGTGCATTCTCTAGGGGCCACTCTCGTGGGGGCAATGTGGAGATCACGGGGCAGGTGGGCAGGCCGCGAGGGAGGCTCTGCCCTCCCTCTCTCGGGAGGTGGAGGTGGGAGCTGGAGAACAGAGGGCGGTGCGGGCTGGTCTGGGCGGGCCAGGCTCCGGGTTCCTGTCCTCGGCAAAGCCGCTGGGTAAGGAAGGAGAAACCGAGAGAACCGGTTCCCCGGCCTTGGCAGTCCTGGTCCCTTATGCCAAGGCCCTCGGACTAGGAGACATTCCTCCGGTAGATTGGCGCCGGGAAGGCTCCCAGAGCCCCGCGCCTCAACTCTGACCCCGCAGGCCAGGGGCGCAGAAGCCTGGAGGGAAGAGGCTCTGGAGACCCAGATTTCCTGAGGGCTTGTGGCGTCTGGGAGGGGCGGGGCAGGGGGCAGAGGGAATGGGCTGTTTCTCGCACTTCACAGACCGAAAAACTGAGGCCCAGTCAACTTTGTAAGTAAATGTGGCCTATGGCCAGCAATCACCCCATCTCTTTGAGTCAAGGCTTCCTTGGCTGTCAAGTTGGACTAGTATTATCCACAATCTCCCCACCAAATCATAACCAGGTTCAAATCATAACCAATAACGCAGAATGAAAGTGTTGTCATAATTCCATCCGCGAGTGTAAGAATGGGAACGTTAGAGATTTTTTTCAAATATTTTATTTATTTATTTATTAAAGAGATGGAGAGAGAACACAAGTAGGCTGGGCAGCAGGCAGAGAGAGAGGGAAAAGCAGGCTCTCTGCGGAGCAGGGAGCCCGATGCGGGGCTCGGTCCCAGGACCCTGGGATCATGACCTGAGCTGAAGGCAGCAGCTTAACCAACTGAACCACCCAGGCGCCCTTTAGAGATGATTTTACCCAGGTCCCCCGCTTTTGAGATAGGAATACTGAGACCCTAACGCACACAAGGAAGGCAGCATCTGGACTCGAACCCATTTTGTCCCCGCCCCCGTCTAGAGCGGCCCTCCTCCCGGCTCGGTGGCCCTGACCTCCGCTCCCTTTTTCCTTGTCGCCCACAGGGAAACGCCACGGCCGCGATGGCGGCGGACGTCGAGGGGGACGTGTACGTGCTGGTGGAGCATCCCTTCGAGTACACGGGCAAGGATGGGCGCCGCGTGGCCATCCAGCCCAACGAGCGCTACCGGCTGCTGCGCCGCAGCACGGAGCACTGGTGGCACGTCCGGCGAGAGCCCGGCGGCCGCCCCTTCTACCTGCCCGCACAGTACGTGCGCGAGCTGCCGGCGCTCGGGGACCCCGCCACCGCCTCGCCTCCGCCCGCGCTCCGCCCGGGCCCCGCAGCCCCCGAACCGCTGGCCTACGACTACCGCTTCGTGAGCGCGCCGGCGCCCGCGGGCCTCGACTGCACGAACACCAAGCCCCGGGGCCGCGTGAGCTCCCTGTGCGGCCCCGCGCGGCGCGGCGCGGCGACCCCGCGCAGCAGCCCGGCGCCCGGCCTGCCCACCTGCCTGTACACGCGGCCCGCGGCGCCCGTGCGGCCCGCGCAGTCCCTGGACGACCTGGCGCGCGCCGCCGTCGCGCCCCCTGCCGGCCTCCTCGGGAGCGCGGGCAGCTTCAAGGCCTGCAGCGTGGCGGGCTCCTGGGTGTGCCCGCGGCCCCTGGCGCGCAGCGACTCGGAGAATGTCTACGAGGCTATCCAGGATGTGCCCGGCCCGCCGCGGGAGGAGCGCCCGCCGCAGGTACGCGGAGCGGGGGAGCGGGGAGGCGGGCGGAAGGCTGGAGACCCTCTCGGCTTAGCGTCCGGCTCAACGCTGAGCAGCAGTGTCCGCTGGCCCTGGACGTGCTCCTTCACCCCGAGCCTCACTTTCCTCAACCGAGAAGCGACAGGGGTGCAGGCTCCCCATCACTTATCTGCAATTCCAGAATGGCAAGCCCCCCCAGAGCCCAGATGTTTTCCCTAACTCGGTGGCAGAATTTGACTTGAGCCATGTGAAGCCACCCGTGGCACTTATTGATTACCTGTGGTTTTCCTGCAGAAATGCAGATGAAATTGATTACAGTGTGCTGGCCCAAGCCTCCTGGCAGGTGCGTGCGCCACATGACCTAAGAGCCGCACCATTCCGAAACTCTTCGGGGTATGGAGCCGTGGACCTGCAGGCAGCCCTAGGAGCCTTTCTCATAGAAGCTGGGGGGTCAGATGAGATAATGGATGTGAAAGTCACGGGTCTGCTTCCCTTTTTGGCTTCTCCCAACATTTCAGTTCCCCTTAAAAAAGAAAACAAAACACAATTTTGATTTGTTTGTTTCCGGAAGAGGTCCAGTTATAGTGAGGATTTTGTTGTTGTTTCAGAATCCAGTTGTGTTAATTTGGGAAATTGAAAACAGAGCAATTTTTTTAAAGATTTTGTTTATTTATTTGACAGACAGAGATCACAAGTAGACAGAGAGGCCGGCAGAGAGAGAGGGGGATGCAGGCTCCCGGCTGAGCAGAGAGCCTGATGTGTGGCTCAATGTGGGACTCAATCCCAGGACTCAGAGATCATGATCTGAGTCGAAGGCAGTGGCTTAACCCATTGAGCCACCCAGGCACCCCAATAGAGCACGTTTTAAAAAACACTTATACATCCTCAGGATTCTTTGCATGGCCCTGACATCTTGAACTTTAGGAACTTGGGGCGGGGAGGTGGTAAGGGGGAGCCATGGAGGGAGGATGTACAGACTCCCTTATTGACAACTGCCACCAGCTGGGTGATTATGGGCAATTCACTTCCTCTCTCAGGGTCTCAATTTGTCCTTTGGCCCAAAGAGGGGTGGAAAGGGTGGATGGATGACCCCTAAACCTTGCGAGTCTCTGATTTCTTTCTTTGTACTTGATGTAATGTACTTGATGTAAACATTGATGCCTGGCACATGCCAGGGCTGAGTCTGGGATGCCCAGCAGAAGGAGGCACCGTCCCAGTGTGTGACCTCCTGGGTCTTCCCACCGCGCGGACTGGTTACAGTGCAAAGAGCTCAGGATTTGAAGCTAGAGAGACTCGAATTTGACGCTGCTGGGTTACCTGCCAGCTGCTGAGGGGTCACTTAATTTCCCCCAGTTAGGTGTCCTCCAGTGTAAAGGATTAGTGTTGTGAGCCTTCAACGAGGTGAGGCATGGAAGTACTTGGCAGGGTAGGCGCTTTGCCAAGGCTGACTGGATCCCATTGGGTACCCCTGTCTGCGCCACCTTCGCTCTGGTTTCTGCAAGGAGGAGCCCGCCCTCTTGTGGCTATAGCGGGGAACAGCACTCGGCGGGTGAGGACCTGGACCCAGACTCCGCCCAGAGGGAGAGCGGGCGGGGCAGTAGGGGCTCTTGTGCCCGGCGTCCCTGCTGGCCTGTTGGCAGGCCTCTCTGGGACAAATGGCTGGATGCCAGCGCTCCTCACCCCGGCGTCCCTCCGTTTCCTGGGCAGGCTTTCGGAGTCGCATTCCGGGGCCTCCCCACATTCT
>PISX010009832.1:0-73626 GCA_004024625.1 Mellivora capensis | reverse complement strand
TTGCTTTTGTTTCCTTTGCCTTTGGTGACATATCTTGAAAGAAATTGCTGTGGCTGATATCAAAGAGGTTACTGCCTATGTTCTCCTCTAGGATTCTGATGGATTCCTGTCTCACATTGAGGTCCTTTATCCATTTCGAGTTTATCTTTGTATACGGTGTAAGAGAATGGTCCAGTTTCATTCTTCTACATATAGCTGTTCAATTTTCCCAGCACCATTTATTGAAGAGACTGTCTTTTTTCCACTGTATATTTTTTCCTGCTTTGTTGAAAATTATTTGACCATAGAGTTGAGGGTCCATATCTGGGCTCTCTACTCTGTTCCATTGGTCTATGTGTCTGGTTTGATGCCAGTACCATGCTGTATGGAATCAGAAGAGACCCCGAATCACTAAGGAAATATTGAAAAGCAAAAATAAAACTGGTGGCATCTCATTACCTGATTTCAAGCTTTACTACAAAGCTGTGATCACCAAGACAGCATGGTACTGGCATCAAATGGATTTTGTGGGAATTTGCTTGTGGTACACATCACCTCATAAATAGTGTACCAACACCAAAGAAACGATGAGAACTTATGAAATAGAATCTATCAAGAAAGGTGCTATATAATTATGAAATATTATGATACATTGTATGCTATGAACATTTGAACACATTCTAAGGTTTTAAGATGTACATTTCTTCTGTGTACAATACCACCATACACTAACAATAATCCTGTAAATATTAATGTTTTATTCTACTATATTGACTATTACCTTCCTCATGGGCATCTTTTCACTCTGAGAAAACCAAACTAACAAAAAAGATATTGTCATTTCACATAAATCATGGTTTTAAAGTGAATCAATCATAGAAAGTTATTATTTATAGACCATCTGATGGGTTCAGATGGATGGATCCTAAATTTTAAAACTGGTCATGAAAATAACAGTCAAATATTCTGTGGCTCAACGAGAATTAACTTGAGTGTTTAAAGAATTAAAATAGGTGTGCCTGGGTGGCTCAGTGGGTTAAGCCTCTGCCTTCGGCTCAGGTCATGATCTCAGGGTTCTGGGATCGAGTCCCGCATCGGGCTCTCTGCTAGACAGGGAGCTTGCTTCCTCCTCTCTCTCTCTCTGCCTGCCTCTCTGCCTACATGTGATCTCTCTCTGTCAAATAAATAAAATTAAAAAAAAAAAGAATTAAAATAAAACTTAAGTGCTCCATGTTACATTTCTGTATCTGCTGGATTTAGTTTTTGCCAAAAGCATCTGTTAGAGTCTAATCTTGTGTTTTCTTAGTATAATGACTCAAAGAAAAAAGAAGGTGAAAGTGCTGGGGAATGAGGACAGCCTTATTGAGAAAGTTTGAAGTCTAATGGATAGAAACCTAATAGTCTTCTAAAATCTTGCTCAAGGCCAATTTTTTTTTCCTTGTGATAGAAAGAAATAACTTCAGTCAAATTTTGTATAGTATTCAAAATATGTCCATGATGTAGTTCATTGGAGGAATTTTTTTGTTGTTTTATTTTAATTTTTTGTAGTTGGTATGTTTGTTTGAACCTAGAATTATATGCTGAATCTCCACAATGGTAAACCATGAGATCCAAGTCAAGAACAATCTGGTTCAGCTCATTTGCCTATTTGCTAATAGGCTACCTAGATACTAAAGTTTAGTCTAGTTCCAAGGATGCCAATAGAAATCATTCTTAGTTAGCCTGGAAATTCCATCTTTATGTCATGTCATGCCAGAGGTGAACAGACAAACTGCCAGTTGTCAGAGAGATTGAAAACCTTTAGCTAAAAATAAGTATTACTCATCCCAGTGTAGAAAGACAAGCTTGGATATTGAAATACTCAATAATGGAGGAACCTCAGAAATACTCCAATGAGTCCACTAAAACAGACCATCATTCCCAATTTCTCCATTCCTGTCATTGTTGTCAGTATTTCCCCGGTTAGGCAGGCTCACAACAAAAAGGGTTAACTCCATACATTGCTCAGCTTTGGAAATAATGACTTTTTTTTTTTCCAGATGTTTCCAAACTAGCCTGATCTTTATCACCTTTCTCACAGCATTTTAATAGGCTAATTGAATTCCCTGTATATGTTCTTTTTCACCAAAGGGAAAAATATTGCTTGCTGATGGTACATTGATCTTTCAAAAAAAATAGATAAGCGATATGTACATACAAAAAGTACATGGTTTGAAATCCTAATAGAGTCCTCACTCCAGCGTTCAATCTATGCTCTCTCTCCTCGCCTATCTTTCCGAGAGCCCTGTGGTTGGGTCACGCCTGCTCAGGTTATAGCTATTTACTTCTCGCTGCCTTTTCCGGCTTTTGTTCTTACCTGCCTTGCCTTAGAATGTTCAGCTTCTCTCTATACATCTAAATTTCAAAATTTAAGAACTTTAAGGCTCAAGTACAGTTGAACTTCTCTGAAGCCTTCTCCAGCAATTTACCCTCAAGTATCTTTTCTGTACTGTCAGCATGTTCAGAACATTTTATGAAATGCCCAACCTCTACATATCTGTTTTCTATTAGCTTCCTGTATGTAAGTTAAATTAGGGATGGATTGATTCTTATATTTCCTTTCTTTCCCCACAAATCAGTTTTTTTTAAACTTCAGGTTATGACTCACTTGGTTTATAAAATCAGTTTAGTTCATTGACAAACCTCTTTAAAAAATGAAATAGACTAGGGTAGAAAATATCAGAGAGTGGTGCCCAAAGTAAGGAGGAGTATTGATTTGCAACTCTTGTTCCAGATAGACAGACAGAGATAACAATATAGACATTTGTATTTTGCATCCTGATGTGAAATATATTTTTACTGTGAACCACACTCATAAAAGCTTTTTAAATTTACTGAAATTTTACTGAAATTGTGTTTATACTCACTCATATGTAGAGTTATTAATTCATTCAATATGTTGAGTATACCAGAAGTATTAAAAAATAACACAATTGCCTCTCTCTTGAGAAAGTAGCATTCTTTTAAGAGAAATTGGTATGACACAATTTTAGTATGGTGTAGATGATTTCTGGATGCAGAGTACAGAATACAGATAATTCCCTGGGAACATAGAGGAGGAGGTAATAGCACTTCCTTGAGAGTCTCTTGTTAACTCACATTTTTCATTCTTCCAGTGAGAAATCAGCATGCTAAGTTTTAATTAAAATATCTGTAAGATGTTAGTCCATTTTCTTCTCTTCTTTTAATGTTATATGGTTATTGGCAAGTAATGGAGTTATACTATAAAACTCCATGCGGTGAGGTTGTAAAAATAATAAATTCCTCTCCAGCAGTCTTGAGCTGTTTGCAAGAATTGATACCTGGGTTCATACTTCAGAAAAGCTATTATCTATTTAGAGGAAGAAATTGTTGGAAAAGCTTGACCTCCATAAAGTTCCCTTTTATATGAAATGAGAAAACTTGTTCACAGTAAATCACCTGTCTTAATCTTTTTACATGTTCTTAAAATAATATGCATACATATTGCAACATAATATAACAATTTTAACAGTACTATGTACATAAAATTCCATATTAATAAATACTGATGACTAAAAACATATTAAGGAGTCAGAAATACTTGGTAAATATAATGGGTTTAAAATAATAGATCCTAAAAAAATAAATAAATAAATAATAAAATAATAGATCCTGGTACTATTAATTTCTCTTTTCCCGAAATGCAAGGTACTGTGGGTTGACTAGAAACAGAATTGACCATTGAATAATGTAGGGTTACAGATATCAACCACCCACACTGTTGAAAATCCAAGTGTAACTTTTGACTCCCCAAACACTTTACTCAGAGCCTATTGTCGACTGGGAGTCTTACCAAAAACATAAACAGTTGATTAACACATTCTTTGTATATGTATTGTATACTGTATTCTTGCAATAAAGTAGGCTAGAGGAAAAATATTAAGAAAATCATAAGAAAAATACATTAATAGTGGCATACTTAATTTAAAAAAACACAGAAATTGGCATATAACTGAATCTGCACTGTTCAAGCCCCTATTGTTCAAGGTTCAACTGTACATTTAGAACCAAGTGAAGAAATTTTTTTATAATATTAAAAAACACTTGAGGGTTTCTTTGACAAAAAAAAAAATTAGACTTCTAGTTGGATTTAAAAAAAAAGAAACAAAAAACAGCAGTTACGTTCTGCAAATGTAACCAAAGCATGCTACCAATTTTTAGAGTGATTTCTTGAAACCTCATTAAGTGACCCTAAATGTGTAACCTATCTATTCCCTTGGATTCTTAGTACATGCTTTTTGAGTAAGTGGTATTATTCTTTCTCCAGCTCTAATTAATTTCCGTCATTATTTTTCATTTGGGGTCCATTAGAAGTTTTTAAATGTTCTGATTCCAGGAGCTTCTCTGGACAGCTAAATGTATATGCACACTGTCCTTCCCTCTATTATTGCATTAACTAGGGCTTGTTTTCTGCATTGTACCACACAGAGGTTTCGTACGGCTAAATCATACTATCAAGTATAGGGAACTGTTTGTTTTGTTTTGGGGAATCAAGGTCCAGAGTCCAAACCTCTGAAATTTATTTCCGTATTAGGAGGTTGAAAAGAATTATCTATCTAAATTTCTGAAATAGCTTAAAATTTTATCAAATTGTTAATACATCACTTTATATTAATAATAAGTATAAAATCTAGTAATGAAACCTCCAGGTCACTAGTGTTTCTAGTGATACAGTTTAGTTTTATTTGCTAAGAAGTCCTTAGTTTTTCATAATGCATATTATATGTGTATGTGTGTGTGCTACAAAGCTATGAGAATTTTTATATGATCTACATAAACTAGTTTTACATATTGAAAATATCTACTTATCTCCTTGAGAATTTTCCCTTGGAGTTTATGAACTATGTTTAAATATAATTACTTTGCCTTAATTTTTACACCTCCTCTGATATGTTATATGTAGATATAGATATTGATATATATTGTATATATACAACTGTTTGTGCTTTATACTTTCAAAGCCCTATATCCTACACTAATACATCTGATTCTCCTAATAACCAGTTAAATGAACTCAACACAGTGTGAATAATTTTGGTTGCCAATTTACCAATGGGAAAACAGGTCTAAATAGGTGAAGATATTTACTTAATAACTAGGTAGTAAGAGGTAGAGGTAGGACATAGAACCATATCGTCTTATTCCAAATTCATGTGTTTTTTTTTTAAGATTTATTTATTTATTTGTTTGTTTATTTATTTGACAGACAGAAATCACAAGTAGGCAGAGAGGCAGGCAGAGAGAGAGGAGGAAGCACGTTCCCTGCTGAACAGAGAGCCCGAAGCAGGGCTTGATCCCAGGACCCTGAGACCATGACCTGAGCCAAAAGCAGAGGCTTTAACCCACTGAGCCACTCAGGCGCCCCCAAATTTCATGTTTTGAATATAATCTGAATATATAAGACGGCAAAAACTCAGTTGTATTAATCAAGGTTCTCCAGAGAAATAGAACCAATGGGGGGATACATAGATCTATACAAAAGGAGATTTATTCTAGGTTTTTGTTCACATGGTTATAGAGGCCTAGGAGTTCTACGATCTGCCATTTGCAAACTGGGAAATCAGGAAAACCAGTGGTGTAATTTAGTTCTTGTCTAAAGGCCTGAGAATAGAGGAGGACGATGGTATAAGACCCAGTGGAAGACAGAAGACCCAAGGACCAGGAACACCAAAATTCAAAAGCAGAAGATGGATGTTTCAGCTCAGAAAGAGGAAATTTATCCTTCCTCAACCTTTTTGTTCTCTTCAGGCCCTGAAAGATTGGATGACGCCTACTCACATTGGTGAGAGTGATCTTTACTCCATCTACTGATTCAACTGATTATTTTCTCATGAGACACCCTCCGAGACACACCCAGAAATAATGTTTACCAGCTATATTAGCATCCCTTAGCCCAGTCAAGTTGACACATAAAATGAACCACCACACCAATATTCTTAGCATCGTTCATGATTGCTAACAGTATGCTGAAATTCACTTTTTTGAAAACTCCATAAAGCCCAGTTTCTGCCCCAGATAGCTACACACTCCCTACTCTCCCTACCTAGGCTGTGTTTCTATTTCCTGAATCCTATTTCAGTAGAGTTTGGGAACTTAGTGTTCCTCTATCCTGAATCCTATTACAGTAGAGTTTGGGAACTCACAGTATTAAAAACTCTGAAAAACTCGGGAGTTTTTAAAGGACCAGCCTATTACCTAGCAATAGAGGGCCCTTCAATTCTAGAAAATCCATTCCCTAACAAGTTTTCCCTCCCTAGGTTTTAACTTAATCTTCTATTACATGTAACAATCTATGACTTGAGCATTTGCAGTTGCCCTTCAGGATGAACAAACTGAGATATGGAAAAGTTAGACCTATTGCTGCCAAAATTCCCTTAATATGTGGGTGGGAGCCTGGGATTCAACCCAACATCCATGTAGCCTGAAATCTGGGATGTTTCCACTATACCATTTTCTAGAAAAATGCTTGCAAGGGTGCTTGTTCTGAGACGTGGGTTTTCTGAAGAAAGTTGTTGCATTGTTAAGTTGTTTTGTTGACCATTCAGAAGTATAGGAACATCTTTTGTTTTGTGTGTGTGTGTGTGTGTGTGTGTGGTTTTTTTTAGCTAGCCATTATCTTCACTTACCTAAGTAGAAAACCTCACAGATACAATGAACTTAGAACTTCCTTACTCAGATCATAGGAAAGAATTTACTCTGAGAAGCTGTGCAAACTGTGGTTATCAGAGAGAACAGCATTGAAATCAAAAGCAATTTTTATGACAACTGTCAAAGAAAATCAAGATAAAGCTATAACACATGATGTTGGCTTATAGATTAGCTATACTCCATGGAAGACATATTTAATTCATGACAGTTTTTGCAACCCCAGCAATAAGGAAAGAGCTTGCAAAGTATGAATCGCTGGATAAAGACAATTAAGGAATTCAAAAGGCAGAGTGGGAAATGATCATTAAAATTTAAATAGGTATCTGTCCCTTGAATGAAATTGTTCAGAATTTCATGCAAATTCACCTAAACAACATAATATTAATGTCCACACCAATAGTTCATAATCCATCTTTTAAGATATGTGATTACTGGGGTGCCTGGGTGGCCCAGTCCATTAAGCATCTGCCTTGGGCTCAGATCATGATCTCAGAGTCCTGGAATCAAGCCCCAAGTCAGGCTCCCCACTCAGTGGGGAGTCTGTTTCTCCCTCTCCTTCTGTCCCTCACTCCCAACCTCCCAGCTCATGCTTTCTCTATCTCCATCTTTCTATCAAGGAAATAAATAAAATTTTAAAAAATAAATAAATAAATAAATAAATAATGTGGTTACTTCATCAATCTAATAACATTCTTTGATTCATGTTTATTTGTTTTTTTAGCACAAGATATTTCAATCAGATACCTTGACTCTAAACCAATGCAGATACTTTAGAAATAGATTAGTGTGAGGTCTGTAACCAGTAGTGTTAATGGAATCAATCATTCTCCTCAAGTTTATAGAAAAACATATATGAGCAAATATCATCTTAAGAAAATCAAATATATACATTTTCAATTTATAAAATAGGTAAATTATATTTTATTTTCATTATAAAAACATCTGTTGCATTCCTTATGATACAGCTAAAACAGATTTCAGGTTATTGAGAAAGCAGGATATTTACAGTCCAATTTCCCAGGTTCTAGTGAGTGTTAAATTTGAAGAACATTTATACTTGACTGTTCATTTTTCAAATTGCTTTAAAAGAAGTCTCCTTAATCCCCCACTCCCAAAATGTCATTCTCCTACCTAAATTTCTAAGTAAACTTGAAAGGTTTTTTTGTATATGCAGCATTAAAATATATACTGATTCTTCCATCTTAAAGGATCAGAGAAAATGTTTCCTTCCACAGAGTGACTGGCTCCAAAAACAGGCCAGAGAAGAAAGAAAGAAAGAAAGAAAGAAAGAAAGAAAGAAAGAAAGAAAGAAAGAAAGAAAAAAGAAAAGAAAAGAAAAGAAGAGAGAAGAGAAGAAAATAGGCTAGATTGAGTACCAATTTTCAAAATGTTTGGAACTTTTATAGGACTCTAGAGGAATTTCTCTGGGTCAGGCTGCTCCTCTCTTTCAGTTAATTCCCTGGAAATTATGAGTCTTCTTCTATTCTGTAATGTGGAAATATTAACCCTTCCAATGGTATGCTCTTAAGTAATAAGACTATACTGACTCTTCATGTTTTGTGATTAACCATCATTTTTCAGATGACTAAAGGGATTGAATAAATCTTTGAGATAAAGTAGTTTCCATCAAACATCTTTATCTGTTGACAGATGGGAACTAAATATAACTCTGGCATAAAAGTTTCAGTAGAAAAGCCAAATAAAGAGTCAAATTCACCAACCACTTGAGAATCCCCCAAAAGGCAATACACATCTCACAAAGGATACAATTATAATGTTAAAACAACTGGTGAAAAAGAATTGTGCTATAAACTTAGGAAAGAGTACAAATGTTTTAGTGATAAAACTACCAAAACATATTTCCTGTCTTCAGGTTTACATGTAAATGAAATATGGCTATGAGGTTTTGGTGTAAAAGATCCAAAAAAGTATGCTGTGCAGACAAAAATATTATCTTTATATTTTTGTAAAAAATTATGGAATTAACAATTTCAAAAATAACACTAGGATAACCAACCAAAAGTTTGTAAGAAAAAAAAAATAATTAGATTTCTGCCTCACACAATGCATATAAAAAAATTCGAAATAGATAAAAGAGCTGAACTCAAATAAAAACCACAATCTAACAACTATAAAAGTAAAATGAACTATAGGCATATATATGTCTACAATTATGGCTGGAAAAGCTCTTCCTAAGAAAAACAGAAATCTCAGAATCCATCATAAAAATATTCAATATTTGTTTTGAAAAAGATTCCTTAAACATAATTTTGATAAATTATAAATTGAGTAACAATCCATAAAACAAATATAAAAAGAATTAATATCCAGAATATATAAAGAGCCCTTATAAATAAATATGAAAGGATAACCAAATAGAAAAATGAATATAAGAACAAAAAATACAAATGGCCAATAAATGTATGAAAAGAGGTTTTACCTCCCTGATAATAAGGGGCACCTGAGTGGGCATCTGAGTGGCTCAGTCATTTAGGCCTCTGCCTTTGGCTCAGGTCATGATCCCAGGGTCCTGGGATTGAGCCCCAAATCGGGCTCCCTACTCAGAGGAGAGTTTGCTTCTCCCTCTCCCTCTGCCCCCGCTTCTGGTGGTGCTCTCTCACTATCACTCTTACGCGCTCGCGCTCTCTCTCTCTGTCTCTCAAATAAACAAGTGAAATCTTTAACAAAAATAATGTTTTATCTTTTTTGACCCACTAGGTTAGCAAAATACTTACAAAATTGTTAATACCCAGCACCAGAGAGAAAAAGGACACATATAAACTGTCGGTGGGAGTGCCATTTGGTAATGCCTTTTTAGAAGGCAGTTTAACCAACACATTCTCATTTAAACATTAATAACAACATGAATTCCAGTAGTTATGATCCTAGGAATCCTAGAAGTCCAGTTTCTAAAGATCTCATTTCTCAAATGCAAAAACGTGTATATATTAGGAGCTTAAATATGGCATTACTTTTAATAGAGAGCAAAATATCGAGATAACTTAGACTGTGGGTTCTAGAGTCAGATAGCTTATGGTCCAGTCAGGTTGCTTTATGTACTAACTAGGTGACTTTTTATTTGACTTCTTGATTTATATATTTGTGAAAAATTTCAAGCTTATAAGGATTAAATAAGATTATACAGGTAAAGAGCTTAGAACTCAGAGCAGAGAATATTCATTATTTACTAGGCTCTCTTCCCTTAGTATTAGAATCTTGGTTTTGATAGAGGCAGAAGTGTAATCAATTTTTAAAAAAAAAACATATTTCTTAGATGCAAGTCTTCCTTCCGTCTAAGGATAACCAGGTGTGACACACTTCTAGTTAATGTGATGTAAGAAAAAAAAAATCACTGGGTATGTGATCCTAGGGTGCCATAACAAAATATTACAGAGTTGGTGGCTTAAACAACAGAAATTTATTTTTTCACAATTATAGAGGTTAGAAGTCTGAGACCAAAGTATCTGTTGAGTTAGTTTCTTCCAAAGCCTCTTTCATTGGCTTGTACATGGCCACCTTCTCCTTGTATCTTCACATGGTCTTCCTTTTGTGTGTGTCTGTCCTTGTCTCCTCTTCATATAAGGACATGAGTCATATAAAAATAAACAAAATGACCTCATTTTAACTTAATTACCTTTTTAAGACCCTATCTCCAAATAGAGTCACATTCTGAGACACTGGGAGTTAGGAATCCAAAATATGAATTTGTAAGGGAAAGCACAGTTCAGCCAACAACAGCAGGGTTTTCAGGAAAGCACCTTACAGGGGCATAAGCCTTATTTTCATGTTGTATTTCTTCCTTGTTCTGGCAGGGATGCAGATGAGAGGTCTGAAGCTGGAACTGCCTTTTTGTGATCCTAAAGGAAAAAAATAAGAGATCTCAGAATCTTTGACCCTGCCATATTCAAACTTCAAGAACATCATCAACTAAACTTACTTCTGAGCATCTTGGTAAGCACATATTGGAGGTAAAGGAGGGGGAAGGATTTAGAACTTAACTTGTTATTCAAAGTTTCTGTCACATGTAGCTGAACCCAAATACACTCTGAGATGAGCAGTGTTTAATAAATTCTAATTTCCAATGATTACAATTAAAAGGTTTTTTTTTAAGAAACCTAAATGTTCATCAATGGAGAATATTTTTAAAAATAAGGTAATTGCTGGGCGCCTGGGTGGCTCAGTGCGTTAAAGCCTCTGCTTTCAGCTCAGGTCATGATCCCAGGGTCCTGGGATCAAGCCCCGCATCGGGCTCTCTGCTCCGCGGAGAAGCTGCTTCCTCCTCTCTCTCCCTGTCTGCCTCTCTTGCCTACTTGTAATCTCTGTCTGTCAAATAAATAAATAGAATCTTAAAAAAAAAAGTAATTGCAAACTGTACAGCCTCTGTGGAAAATAGTATGGAGGTTCCTCAAAAAGTTAAAAATGGAACTACCCTATAACCCAGCAATTGCACTACTAGGAATTTACCGAAAAGATACAAAAATATAGATTCAAAGGGGTACATGCACCTCAATGTTTATGGCAGCATTATCAACATTAGCCAAACTATGGAAAGAGCCCAAATGTCCATCGACTGATGAATAAAGAAGATGCTGTATATATATAATGGAATATTACTCAGCCATCAGAAGAATGAAATCTTGCCGTTTCCAACAATGTGGGTGTAACTAGTGGGTATTATGCTAAGCAAGTCAGTCAGAGAAAGACAAATACTGTGTGATTTCACTCATATGTGGAATTTAAGAAACAAAACAGATGAACACATGGGAAGGGGAAAAAGTGCAGGGGAACAAACCACAAGAGACTCTTAACATTAGAGAACATATTGAGAGTTGATGGAGGGAGGTGGGTTGGGGGAGGGGCTAGATGGGTGATGGGTATTAAGGAGGGCACTTGTTATGATGAGCACTGGGTGTTATATGTAATCGATGAATCCCTAAATTCTACTGCTGAAACCAATGTTACACTATATGCTAACTAACAAGAATTTAAATAAAAATAGAAAAAGTAAAAAATAAAATAAGGAAACCCCATTATGAAATAGTTTATAGCTGTTAAAGAAAAATATGAGGAAGATCCATATTAAATAACAAGTAAACTTTTCTAAGCTCTATTATGAAGTGAAATAGTGAAGTTGCAGGGAAAAGGTGCATTTATTTTAAAATGACATATTGGGTAAATAAATATAAATGTATTACTTTTTTTCTGTAGGGGTACGGGACTGAATTGTTTAAACCTTTAATAACAAGTATATGTTAATAATAACAAACATAATAAACAGGGAAAATATATTTTCTAAACTTAATCAAATTACTAGTTTTCTTTGCAATTCTGTACTTGTACAAAGTGCTTCAATTAAAATGTTTGAATTACAAAACGCAAATCATATCTTAATCACAAATTTTGCTATAAATACCTAAAGGTTCGATTTTGTTAGAGAAGATGCCACAGACCAATTTATGATTTTTTTAGAGGCTCTGTGTATCATTCTTTTAAGAACAAATTCATAACTTAAACTGGTTTTTTTTGTGAAGGGACTGGTCTGCTTTCTAGAGAGCTTAATAAATTATAAACATTGTATTAAAATTATATTTAAAGAAAATTCCACTTGCAGCATGACAGTGTGAGGAGCATGGTGGACCCATTCTCCAGTAAAACTGGGGGAAAATTTTTTTTGAAAAAGAACAAATTTGAAGGACTCATACTTCTGATTTCAAAATTTACTATAAAGTTACAGTAATCAAAACTGTATAGTTTTGGCCTAAGAATATACAAAAATCCAATAGAATAGAATTAAAAACACAGAAATAAACTCAATGGTCTATCAATCTATGGTCAATTGATTTTGACAAGAATGAAAAGACCGTTCGATGGGGAAAGAACAGTCTTTTCAGCAAATTATTCTGGAAAACTGTATATCAACATACAAAAGAATGAAATTGGACCTTTATCATGTACAATATATAAAAATTAACAAGAAATTAATCAAAGACATGAATTTAAAATCTGTAACTATAGAACTCTTCAAAGAACATATGCATGACCTTGGATTTGGCAATAGAATCTTGAATATGACATCAAAAGCATAAGCAACAGAAGAAAAAATAAACTGGACTTGATTAAAATTTTAAAAACTTTGGTTCATTGAAGGGTACCATGGAGAGAATGAAAAGTCAGTCCATTCAACAAATGGTACAAAACCAGCTGGGCATCAACATGAAAAAAAAAATCCATATACAGACTTTATATCCTTCAAGAAAATTACCTCAAAATAATACAGATCTAAATATGAAATGCAAAGCTATAAAATTCCTAAAAGTTAACATAGAAGAAACTCTAGGGCAATGACATTTTTTATATAACACCAAAGTACAGTCCATGAAAGAAATAATTGACCAACCGGACTTAATTAAAATTAAAAATTCTGCCCTGTGAATGGCAATGTCAAGTGAATGTGAAGACAAGCCACAGACTGGGAGAGAATATTTACAACAGATACATCTGATAGAGGATGCCTATCCAAACTACACAAATAAAACTTTAAACTCAACCAAAAGAAAACAACCCAGTTTAAAAATAGGCAAAAAAAAAATCTGAACACACATGTGGCCAAAGAAGATATACACATGGAAATAAGCATATGAAAATATGCTCAGTATTATTTATTGCTAAGGAATTACAAGTTAAACAATAAAGAGACATCATTACAAGCTTACTAGAATGACAAAAATTCAAAACACCGACGACAACAACAGTTTGTAAGGGTGTGGAGCAGCAGGAATTCTCATTCACTGCTGGTGAGAATGCAGAATGGTACAGCTACTTCAGAAAATACTTTGGCAGTTTCTTGCAAAGCTAAACTTAGGCTTGCCATAAGATCCAGCAATTGCACACCTACGTATTTACCCAAATGAATTGAAAACTTACGTTCACACAAAAACATACATACGAATGTTTAGAAGGTCTTTATGCTCCTCAAAAACTACAATCATGATTTCCTTCAACAGGTGACAGGATAAACAAACTTGATATACGATTAAATGGAATAGTATTCAGCAACGAAAAGGAACAAGCTGTCAAGCCATGAAAAGACATGGAGGAACTGTATGTGCATATTACAAAATAAAAGAAGCCAGTCTGAAAAGGCTACTTATTGTATGCTTCCACAAGTGTATGACAGTTTGAAAAAGGCAAAACCGTAGTGCTGGTAAACAGATCAGTGGTTACAAGGCAAAACTGTAGTGCTGGTAAACAGATCAGTGGTTATCAGTGATAGGTAAAATGCAGGGGGATTTTAGGGTAGCAAAGCTACTTTGTATGATACTGCAGTGGTGAGTACAAGATGTTAAGCATTTGTCAAAATCCACTAACTTTTATAGCACAAAGAATAAATCTTAATGTATGCAATTTTTAAGAAATAATTTCAGAGTTTGGAGGACCCTAGAATGGAATGCAGAAAGTGGCAAAAGAATTTAAATGTAATACAAATCCCAGTTGGGGGACATTGTATAAAGTATCTGACCAATAATCTGCAAAACTGTCAAGGTCATCTAAAACAAGAGAAGTCGGAGAAACTGTTAAAACCAACAGCTGCCTAAGGAGACATGACTATTAAATTTAATGTGGTATCCTGGATGGGATCCTAGAACAAAAAAAGGAAATTAGGACACAGTTATGAAAAAGAAAAGACAAACCACAAACTGAGAGAAAATATTTGCAAAACACATTCCTGAAGAAGAATCTGTATCTAGGGGCACCTGGCTGGCTCAATCAGTGGAGCATGAGATTCTTGATGTGAGTTCAATCCTCACATTGGCTTTAGAACTTTGTATCTAAAAAGTACAAATAACTCTTAAAACTTAACAACAAAAATAACAAGAGGCAAATTAAAAATCGGTGTGGGGAACATTAAAACACTCTATATTATCTTTGAAATAATTCTATAAAATTAAAACTGTTCTAAAATAAATGTTTATTTTTACAAAATCCTTCATAGCTTCATATCAACTTAAAACAATCCAAATATAAGATTTCATCTCATCTTTGTATAGACAAGTTGGAACAAAGCAGTGAAGTTCATTTATGCTTCATTATTCCTGAAGCATGAGTGATAGGTTCTTGCTTGTTTTATTTTTCCCTAAAGCCAAGGGGTGTGTGTGTGTGTGTGTGTGTGTGTGTGTGTGTGTGTGTGTCTTGGGGGCGGGGAGGGGACAGTGGAGGAGATAATGTGAAACATTTCTTCCATTTTATGATGCTCTTTTTTCACTTTCAAATTTCTAAAGCCAGGATGTTGTCTATAGTTGATGGGAACATTTAATATGGTAGAATTTTGTTTAGTTTGCTTAGATTTCTTTCCTGTTTGGCTATTATTAAACCTGTTGCACATCTTACAATCTATGGTATTTTATAATTGAAGAAAGATGGCATATGAACTCCATACAATGTACAGAACAATTATTTCCTTCCCAAAAGAATCTTTCAGTTCCTGTTTCAGTTCATGTGACAGGCTAACTCTTCCACGAGGAGGAAGTTTCATTTGTTTATTTTTGGATTCACAATTGTACTTTGTGAGTTCATAGGTCAAGCTTTACTGAACAGTAAAGTAAAACAGTAAGAAAGCTGAAATGCTGTTTTATATACATACACTCAAGGCCTTCTAAGTGTCACCAGCCAAGTTAAAAAATACCCCAAGCTGCTGGTAGCTGAATGTTACATACTTTTTTGTTTCATATCATGCCTCTAGAGAATGGAGTGTGATATTTGGGTAATATCAATACTGAAACCTGTCCCCAAAACTGAGCAAAAGTGCAAAATAGATTAAATTTGCATCTTTTGCAAAGCATACTCTCTTACAGATGGATGTTGTCACCCATCCTATCCTCTTTAGAGCCCCCAGCTGTCCCTAGTGGCTCCTTGAAGTGGGGAGCCATCTACTCTCCTCACAGGGAGATTATAATCTTCAAATTCTTTTCCTGACTTTTCCCATTTATAGTTCTCATTTTTTTAGACACTCCTCTGTACTTTCAGATATTACGGATGTGACCATTGACAATGCATGAATACTAACATATTAACACAGGGGTCCGCAAACTCCAGTCTTGGGCCAAATAAACTCCTGCCTGTTTTTGTAAATATAGTTTCTTTGGATCGAGCCACACCCTTTGTTTAGTATTTAGTAATGTCTTTAGAAGCTTTTGCTCTTCAATGACAGAGTTGAGTGTTTGCAACAGAGACCACGTAACCCACAAAGTCTAAAATATTGGCTATCTGGCCTTTTACATAAAGTTTGCTGACCTGTATTTTAATCTATCATTGTGTTGGGACATAGGCATCATTTAGGTGGTAATGGATTTGAAAGGGTCCTACTATGTAACAGGAGGTAACCACTGTATTCCTCCTCACTTTTATTTTACAAAAGCATTGTAGAAACAACCCATGAAGCAAAAGTTGTGATAATAATTTTGAGAGAAAACTTTTAAAATGCAGCATGCTGAAAGCACGGGTATTTCAGCAAGATTATCTGACAAAGAGATCACTTTATACCTATAATTGAGAGTGAGAAATATTGGCTAAAGTACAGCAAAATTACGTGACTTCCACAAATATTATTTTCTAAATAGTTCGTGTGAACCCAGCTACTGATCTGGTGGTGTATGTTAGAGCCCCACCTTATTAAATAATTTTACTAAAGACTACTGTAAGGACTTTGTCAGATGCTGATTGAACCTGTAGATGAAAAATTAGAGAGCAACAGACATGTTGACTGAAAGAATAGTGACCTTAAAAGCTTGAAACAGGAAGCTAACTATGCCTACATGTCACCTAACAGGAATTTAATGAAAAATCTTAATTGTGGTATACAAAAGCATTTGTACAGCTATAAAATAGGAGTTTCAGGCTTAGTAGCCTGCGTAGGAAATATGTTAGGATTTAGCAGACAGTAAACTCAGTATGATTCTGCTTTGCATCGCGACTGCCAAGAAAATTTAATTGTATTATATTAATCAGAAAACATGTCTAGAAGGTGGGTGGATAGAGGCATACAATTTCCAGATAGTGTGTTGTGTTGTGTTAAATGTTGAACTTTCAAAGAAACTTTCACAAATGGGAGCATGTTGAAAGGAGACCAGCCAGGTGAGGAGCCTGAAATTGTCATAAAAATAAAATCAGTCAGAAAGGGAGGACAGATAGTCCCGGACTTAAGGTGGTTAGACTTAACAATTTTATTTTTTTTACTTATTTATTTTTTTACTGTATGATGGTGCAAAAACAATGCACAGTCAGCAGAAACTGTACTTTGATTTTTGAATTTGGATCTTTTCCTGGGCTAGTGTTATTCACAGAATACACTCTCGCAATACTGGGCTGTGAGCCACAGGTCATAGTCAACCCCACCATCAGGAGGGTGATAGTTTACAACCATTCTGCACCCATGTGACCATTCTGTTTTTCACTTTCAGTATTCAATAAATTACATGAGACAGTCAATACTTAATTATAAAATAATCTTTGTATTAGATGATTTTGCCCAACTCTAGTCTATGTATGTGTTCTGAACTCATTTAAGTTCGGTGAGGCTAAGCTATGAGATTCAGTAGATATTGTGTATGAAGTGCATTTTTGACAGGATATTTTCCATTTACAATGGGTTTATTAGACATAACCCCATTATAAACTGAGGAAGATCTGTATTTGCTCTGGTGTATTCAAATGTTTAAAGGCATGCCCTGAAGTTCTAACCTTGCCTATAGCACTAATCTTTGGTTCAACATTAAATAAACACACACACACACACACACACACACATACAAGACACACACACAGGAATAAAGAAACAAATAAACCCATTAGAATTGTCTCAAAAGAGAATTAACTGAATTAGGTGTACATTCATTGTCACTGGGGTGATAAAAGCAGACAAAGAAGAGTCATTCAGGGTTTGGAAGCTAAACTAAGTATTTCCTAAGTCCTCTCCTTAGAAACTCCTCAGATTCATAATTCTTTAGGTTTCAGATGCCGTGTAGTTGATGAGTCTTAAGGGAAATGCCTCACTGGAAGGGACCTTGCCAGGACAGTCCCAATTCCTGATTCCTGGCTCCTACACATATCCATCTTTGCCTTCCAGTAGGCCAGGTTTGTGTCTTACAAAACTGGGGATACTTGATCATTTATTACATACAAGAACAATTTCCTACTGCCTTATCTAATAATATAAATGTTCTCTAAGCGTGTTTTAAATCTTCCAACCTATAGGCATATATGGTTCCATCTCTCCAACACGAAGGGACTCTCCAGGACACCTTCTGTCTATTCTGCTTATCTAAAGACTACCTTTCTTTAAAGGTTCTACTCATCCCTGAAGGCTCCTTAAATGATTCCAACAGTGACTGTATCTACCTCCATGTATCTTTAAGATTTCTCACCCAGGACAAATGATATTGCTTTGTATGGTGATTTTCCTTTATCAGCCCTGATTTTTTTTTTTTAAGATTTTATTTATTTATTTGAGTGAGAAAGAGAGAGGGCATGAGTGGGGGGAGAGGCAGAGGGAGAAGCAGACTCCTGCTGAGCAGGGAACCCAATGTGGGACCCCATCCCAACCCTGAGTTCATGGCCTGAGCCAAAGGCAGTTGCCCAACCGACTGAGCCACTTAGGCGCTCCAGCCCTGATTCTTATGATGGTCATAACCCGGGTTACAGCTAGCTTCCTTGTGCCTTCCCACAGACCAGAGGCTCAATATATAGCTTCTGATAAGGCCAAAAAGTCCAGGAGTGACCAACTGCTCTGCCTCTGAATAGAACCAATCCTGAATGAAATAATATAATGAGATAATTCCTCACAGATTCTCTGACCCATGACTCACTACAAAATGTGATTATTATACAGTTCTTATACTCTGCAGTTATCAGAGACAAAGATGAGCTTTGGTAGGTACCTGCAGATTAGGAAGGTTTTTGGCAGTGCTTTACCAGGATTGTCCCTGCAGAATTATGAATTAAGCAGCTCTGCCATGGCAAATCTCATATTCTTTTCTGCACAATAAAGTCAGTCTTCAATTTCTACATTCACTTCCTTTTTCATCTTTTTCTCTCCCTGGAATTTGTTTTGCAAGAACACTTTAATGCATTTATCTCTTTCGTTCACCTTGTGAAATTACTCATCCCTGGGATGCATAATTGAGAGGTGTCCTATTACACCCATGGGATTAGAGGCTTTATGAATCACTCCAACATGAGAAAAATGTTTTTATAAGAAGCACTGGATTTATATGAAAAAGGTACAAAGACTTTTTAGTAACCCTGGCTTTTGGTATGGGCAGGCCTACAAGGGAAAATTTCTATACATGCAGGCTGCAAATTATGTATCATTGGCAACATTTAAATGTGAAAATGCCCTCATGCAGCAGGCTCTTTTTAACTGGGAATTTACAGTGTACATTTTCATTGGATTCTCCTCAGAAACCTAAGACTTTGACACATTGGAAGGGAATGTCTTTAAACCTACCACCAGTGCATGGCAGACCTTTAAAATTGTAATTGCAGTTTCCCCAAGCATAGGGACATGTGTGGTATGGGAAAGGAATAATTATCTTTAAGGAAACGCTACTAGGATGAGTTGCCTGAGAGTGAATATGGAATTCTCGGCACATATTTTAGAATACCATGGCAACTTTTTAAAACTTGGACAGTTAACTGTATTTTGCTTGAAATCAGGAGTTTAATTTTATTAACCAGACGTCATAGCATTCTAGATTCATTGTGATTGTTGTGTGTGTGTTTAAGTGTATGTGTGCATGCATTCATTATAATTTAATTTACATTCACTAAAATTAGTTTTAGGCTATCAAGAAAATTTTTGAGAGTCTCCTTGTTAGTCAAGCATTGTTAGAATTTCACTAAATGACATTCATTCTAAAAGGGCCTTTTAATGAAATGGCTAGTACAGGTGACAGTGTTGGGCCTCAGAGAAGTGTGGTTTGTGGTTGGAAACCTTAAGACTTCTAGTTCTCTAAAAGGTACTCCTTTTCTCCCCATTTTCCTTTTGAAGTGTCTGAACTTACTTACCTTTTAGAAACTTCTTTCAGGAAAATATCTGAAGCTCTTTCACATAAATGGAAATGAATCATTGAATGTAACATAGCTGAGTTGCATTGGGGACTTGAATCTCATCTAAACCAACTCCTTTCTAATTCCAAGGAAATGAAACGTAGTCCAAAGAATTTAAGTATGCAACCAAATTATTAAAATCTAGATTCATGAAAATTGTGTCCATTCCTCCTCATCAGTGCCCTTTGAATTCTATTATAGCAAATATCCTTCCCTGCTCTGGGATGAAATCTTAGGCTGAAAGCATTGCTTTTCCAGTCACTATAAGATATTAATGAATAGTGTAACTGAGTAGTCTAATTTTTCAGGCATTGTACAGCTTAGTATCTGTATTAGTTAAATTGGAGTACAAGATGGTTTGGGCAGTTTAAACAACAGAAATTGTTTTCTTACAGTTTCAGAGGCTAGAAATTCTGAGATCAGGGTGCTGGTCAGTTTTGTTCCTGATTAGGGCTCCCTTCTTGGTTTGCAGATGGTTACCTTCTTGAAGTGTCCTGCTATGGCATAGGGAGAGATAGCTTCTCTCTCTTCCTCTTCTTATAAAATCATCAGTCCTGTCAGATTAGGACCCCAAACTTAAAACCTTATTTAGCCTTATTTACCTCCTAAAAGGACTCTCTTCAACTATAATCACCTTGGAGGTGGGGGGGGGGGACGGTTAGTGCTTCAACATATGAATGTGGGGGGCAGGGGAACACAGTTCAGTCCATGGCAATATCAAAGCTTCACACTCTTATCTACTTCCCGGAGCTAAAGTTTTTGGAAGGGATTAGCTTTGTTTGGGTTTATTTTATTCTTCTTCTTGGCTTTGGCATTCCTCCTCTATTCACAAAGCTGTTGCTCTTATCTGTGGTGTGGAGGAAGAATGGGGAAAAAAAGAAGTGGTACTACATAGTTCTCTTAGCTGTCCATGCCTATGGGCAGATCTGTAAAAGTTAGTAACTTTAGGGTATCTTTGGGGTTCTTCAAAGATACCTGCTATTATCAGAGATCCTGCTAAAGACTCCAAATTGACTGTGTATGACATCTCCCTCTGTCCCAGGTTCAAATGTCCCACAGAGACTCTCCCTGTTGTGTCACCTCTAGTGACCTTATTTAGGCTCCCTTTCCAGATAACTCAAATCCTGCTTCCTTCTGTGGGGCCTCAGAAATATCTACCTCAGCCTATGAGAAAGAAGTAATAACCAAAGCTAACTCTTACTATGTGCCAAGTCCTCTTCCAAGCACTTAATATATTTCAATTCATTTCATTCTCACAGTACTCCTTTGAATTGTTTCCACAAAGCCACAGAAAAAATTAGTAACACAACCACACTCGGTTAATACCTGGTGGAGATGAGATCTGAACTAAAGCAGGAGCACTTCAGAGCCCACGTACTTAATCACTATGACATATTGAGGGAACAGCCTAGAATGCTTCCTTCCCTCTCAGTCTGTCTCCTCACCCTTCAGTGAGGCAGTTCCAGTCCTTTCCATGTGTAAGTCAAGAAACCCAACCAAGGGGCACATGCTAGGCTCTACAACGACGTCATGTGGGCCTGCCTCACCCATTAGTGTGGAAATGGAAAATACCACTGTTTCCCCCATGAGGAGGAGGAGAATGAGCAGGATCCTAATGCCTCTAAAGAAATTCTCATTAATAAACTCTAATAGAGTCCACATGGTTTGTTGGACTAAAATTCAAAGAACAAATGTTGGGATCCCCTTATTTGTAACTCCTATTCGGATGGCCTAGAACCTCCAATTAGAACATAGGGGGACTTGGTACCTGGTACTTTCAGCTTAAAGGTCTCACCTGAAAACTTCCAAGAGAGGAAATATCCCAATTTAACATTCTATTTAGTGAATATCTCAGTATCACAAAAATACCCAGTTGCAAGGCTAGAAAGAAAACTGCCACCTGGCTGGAAAAATTAAGCTAATAAATCTCCAGAGAAATTTGCATTTTTTTCAGAGATCAAATATAAAGGGTAAAATGACAACAGATATGGATATCTGTGGTGCATATGTAGTAGAGTGTGTGTGTGTGTGTGTGTGTGTGTGTGTAATCTGTCTGCAACCCACTTTCCCTTCTCTAATAACAGCAACCTGATTTCCTTCTAAGAAGCTACTCTGCCCATACCTCATGCTATGTGATGCAGGCAAACCAGTTCCCATAATTCTAGGGAGGATTTATGACCTAAGTCCAGCCAATCATCAAATCTCATTTCTCTGCCCATACGTAATAACTGGTAGAGACGTGCAAGGGATGTGGTTTAGTATGGTGAATGCCTCCTTACATGTATTCTGGAACTTTTGGAAAATAGGGTATTTATTTATTTTGGACTTACTAACTAGGTTGAATCTAACTGGTAGTCCATTTTGCCACCAGTGGAGATAACCTACCTAAGCATAAAACCAAAACACGGGAAAATAGTCCAAAAAAAGGAGAATAAATCATGATGGCATAACTGGAAAACATGGATCCAGTCATGTCTGAAACTAAAGGCTGTAAATTTCCCATTATATTGAACTAATAAATTCACTTATGTATTAGTTTATCTTTTATTTGCAAATAAAAGATCATAATTGAGTATTGTTTTCAACATTAGAGAAAAATAAGAAGTTTTCACGGGGGTTACCACTCAGTGTTGGTTGAGTTTCCTGATACTTCCGAAGTCATGGTTCATATGTAGTTGATTTCCCTGCCTATGCCCCAGACACTGTCAATGCCCTATCCGCATTTGGTAGTAACATTGTGCAGAACCATTGGCTTGCATATCTAATTGCTTGAGATTCTTTGAGGACTTCAGGCTATTGAAGATTTTTCTGCTCCTGTGCTGGTAGGCCAGAATATCTGGGTACTTTATGCCCTCTGGGTACAGCTCTCAACTAATGGCTGTCAGAACTTGGTAAATAAATACCCTAGTTCCCTCAGACCTTATTTGAGATGACACATAGCCTATCAGAGGTCCCTAGCAAGACTAAGCTACTATATCCACAAAGGTAGCCTGTTCAGTAATAAACAATAATAGACATTTATTGGCTTCCTTCCCTATCCTAATTCACCATTTTCATCAAGTAAACTACGTGTACTCGGGGTCTGCGGTTGGGGAAACCCAGTTTGAGACACCTTGCATTGACTCTATGCCCTCCAACATACTTACGTGTGCAATGGTGATTATGACTATGAATGTACATGGACAGACCTCGGTACTCCTGGGTTTTCAAAATCACCTCAAGTATCACTTCCCCTGTTCCACCTTCCTGGGACAGGTGAAAGGGAGAGAGGTCATCCTTAGTTGTATTCTTTTTCAGTTCTGAGGCTCTCAACTACTCAAAACATGGGAGGACAGTGTCCTAAGCAACACCTTGTCCTATCTCCCAAAGCCTTACTAGCCTTGGCAGAGATACCAGAACAGAGGATTGAGACAGGTAGCTCTCCTAGAGAAAGAAATCACAGAGTTACCTTGTATCTCTGAATATTAGAGGCTTTTCCCCTCTCATCTAAAGGAGGAAAATGGGACAAGAATAGACTTTCCATAAGATTTGTCATGCATTCTGGACAATTAAGAAAATAAAATTTCTCCATAAAAAATGAAAAGAAAAAGTAAAATATTACAGCAAAACAACTGATCTAAGCTGGGACTGCTGCATGCAACCTGGAAAATATAGTTACCCTAAGTAAGATCCAAGGTAAAAAACAAACAAACAAAAAAACCCCAGACTTCTTCTTCAACACAAAGGTTACAAGTTGCCCCCAAATACTTCTGCTAAGCAGGATTTTCATGCTTCTTAAGTGACTTGCCCACCCTTGCCAGGTCTTATATTCTTAAAATTACCTTTCCATTCATCAACATGCTTCCCATTTTACCATCTATTTTCTATTGCCTCAAACAAGATTAATGTTCCCTAATAATATAGGCACTTTAGCTGTCCCCCAGGAACATTTTCATTTTAAAAGAGGTTTGTGCAATTATGGAATATACTATTTAAAAGAAATGGCGATAATAGGGCAAGTAAAATTTTTAAGTAATATTGGAATAGATATTTGGGACAGGAAAACTTTCATATATTCTGCTTAAAAAAATGGGGGCCCTTGATTTCAGGTATAGAGGTTTTCAGTAGGGTCTCAACATAGCTCCCTGCCTGCTGTAGCTTTCTTACTCCATTTTCTGCTTTGGGAAGTGTGACCCCTGGAGCTTCACAGGGTAAGGCCCTGTCCTGGGGCTTTGTCTTCAGGATTTAGGAGGCAGACATGGATAGAGTCTCTTTATATAGACAGCTTATGTGCTAGGATTTGGGTACCCACCCCTCTCCAAACTTTATCTCACATTCTAATATGATCAGGTTTCAGAGTCACAGAGTACCTTTCTTTTTCCCTCGATGAGGGTGCCACTGTCTAAACATTTTTTTTATAAAGTATATGCACTAACTTTTTCTGTGAACTCATAATAATTGCCATAATCTCCCACAGTTGTTGGTTTTTTTTTCCATTTCCTTGAACTAAGAAAACAGAAGCACATATCTGTGTGCACACATACACCTTATCTCTGCCCTTTAGACATAAGGGTTTTCAAAACAAACAAACAAATAAAGACAATTAATTTCGAGTATCAGCCTTACATATTGGTTGCTCAGGTAATGTTTTAAAATTTTCAAATATGTTCTTTTACATCTCAGAAAGAGTAATAACCTTTGTGCTGAGTATATAACATATGTGTCGGGGAAAATATAAATTCTTACCAGAATAAATTCAATGAGAAAAAACAAGTTAATTGTTTCAGTTAGGAATTGTTCGGCTGCTAGGAACAAAAAACTTACTCTAGTGACTTAAATGTGGAGGTTTTATTCTTTCAGTAAAGGAAGTCTAGAAGAGGACCCTCTAGAATAGATATGATATTTCCATGAAGTCATCAAGAGCCCAGGTTCCTCTGTTTTTTGCTCCACCATCTTTAATGTAAGGCTTCAATTTTCGAGGTCAAAAGATGGCTCATGGAAGAAATAAAAAGTAGGGCCCTTTCTGGGCTTGGGGTTCCTCTGATAAGCAGAATAGGACATAATAGGTAAATAACCAATCCCTCTTAACCCTTTGTCTTATGTGGCTGTTCGCTAAATAATCACTTTTGTTAATGCTCAGTCTTCTCTTGGGAAAAAAATGCTCAGTTTCTTCTACATTTGATTTCTCCCTTTGCTTCTATTTCTAAGGTCATATGTAATCTAGTGGAAAAAGTGTGTGGCTTGAGTGAGTTGTTGTCTCTGACAGGGGAGTGCAATCCCCTAACTTCGTGGGTCTTTGCCGACACCCACACATCTCCCATGCCCAGTCCCTGACATCCTGCTACCTAGATATCTTGCTGGCTCTCAGGGCCAAAGCTTGTAACTATTGAACTCATAGCACATTTTTTGGCTACAGTGAAGCATGGTATATCTCTACCTTCTTGGTATACCTCTAGCTCCTACTGGATATAAACCAATGAATGCACCATCTCCCTATCCCAAATATATCCTCCTAATTGGCAACCCATGAATTGCCTCTGCTCTCAACTCAATGTCCACACTACACAAGAAATGAAAGAGGCGCTGGAGTGACCCTGAAATTCTATGTGTCTGACCATGACCTTCTGCCTTCTTAAATGAATTAGGCTGTCCCATGGTAGTATGAGATATCCTACACAGCAATCTCCTCCTTAGGTACCAAGAAGGGAAATATGGTAATACCTTGGTATTACCATCATTTATCAAACATACTGCTTCTCTCTGGGTCAAAGCTGAGAGAGAGAAGCCTGGATATAGCATATGACCTCTTGGAAACATTAATGTAGTTTCCACTTTTGCCTCTCTAAATACTTGAACTCATAAGCTTGGCACTAATAGACCTCAAGTATCCATCTGCTGAAGGAAGATTAGAATTTATTACAAGAGGAAACCATTTATTACAGTGAGAATGAAAAAAGGAAGGAGATATTCTGCTTCTGATATGCAAATAGGATAATGCTATAGAAAAGTGCCTTGCAAGCCAGGATATTGTCTTGAAAAATGATCTCCTAAACTTTTTTCATCTGTTTTCCTTATCCTTCTGCGTTGCAGTAACCAAGCTTGGAGAATCAGCTTCACCTGGAGGCTCAGTTTTCACCCAGTGTAGAGAATATACCCCTGTATTATTAAGGTTTGAAAGGAGGTAGAGTCATAAGAGAGGGTGCATTTAGAGGGGAAAGCTCGCAGGAAGAAGGACAGGTGAAAGATAACAGAAGAGGAAAGAAAGGAGATAAGGATTTACTTTCAAGCAAGACGATCAGACAAGTTACTAAGCCTGGAACCTTGATCATCCATACTTACTGGAATCTTGGCATGCAAAGTGAGGCCCTGAGATGTAGCTTTCCTCATCACATTTGATTTCTATATGACATGAAAAGGACATTGACATGGTTGAGAATCTGATGTGGAGTTTGGCAAATGGGATGGCTTTGGCAGGACAGGTGACTTTACAGAAAGAACTATATAATAGACCACCATTTGGAGTCCAAATAAGCATCACAGCATGATATTAGAAGTGTCTCTGGCACCATCAGAGACTGGGGTCTCTGGGCCAAGAGACTGGGCGAAGTCATCCATTTCTTTATTCCATCCACTAGACTCTTACTTAATGATCAGAAAGACTAGTGTGTGCACCACCTCACCCCAACCTCAAATTGGTACAGAATGCTAAGTGGATAAGCAACAGTGGGTAGAAAGAGGACATAGCCTAGAGATTGGGGGGGGGTGCAAGCTGTGCTCAAGGATAGCAATGCCTTCCTGTCTCACCCTTCACCCCAGATACTTATTTGTCACTTAAGAAGAAAAGCAAAAGAAAAGGGGTGACTCAAACTGAGCTATTCCTTTTTCAAGAGAAACTGAATATTAATTACCTAAAGGAATTATATAAATCTAACTGGGTTAAATTTTAAATTGGAATGGGTATTTAGTCATTTCTTTTCCCAGTCCTTGGTGGGTGGGGGTTGTCTTTGCCTATCTGAGTTATAGAAGGAAACAGGTTTTGACTCTCGTTATTAGATGCAAAATCCCATCCAATCACTTGCTCCTCCATTTCAACATCCTGGAAAAAGAAATAAAATACTACATATTCTGCAATAAAACTACTTTGGACTAATACTTAGGAATAACCAAATCTGCCTCCAAATCCTCATTAGCTATACTGATGAACTGAGCCCAAGCAATGAAGAAATTTTCACAGCTATATTTAAATGTTTAGCCTGAGGCCCACTAGGCCAATGCTTTCTTGGTTTTTTGTTTGTTTGGTTGGTTTTTGTTGTTGTTGTTTTGTTTTTATCTTTACAGCATCCTGACTCCTTGCCCTATATATGTCTCCTAAGAGATGGACTACGTAAGCCTGTATAGGTACATATGGAACAACCCAAACTCTGTGAGAGGAAAGAAAAGAAAGGTACTCATATAGGTCTAACTGTATTGTCTTTATTCCTCCTATGAAGGACTCAATGTATTTTAGCCCCAAGTCCTTAGAAGGGCCTGAGGGTCCTTGTACAATGGATAGCAGTGGTCCCACTTCCTTCCCCCACTTCCACCTTGTCTCTGAGACATAACCAAGAGCCCTCCCTGAAGGTTTTGGTTGTTAGAGAAGGAAGCAACATGGTCCAATGCTCACTATCTAAGAATATTTGCAGGAAAATTGCATGAAAGTTGAATCCTGCATATGATTTGATTTCAGAGTCATAAAAGATTTTCTTTTTTTTTAAGATTTTATTTATTCATTTGACAGAGAGAGAGAGAGATCATAAGTAGGCAGAGAGAGAGGGGGAAGCAGGCTCCCTGCTGAGCAGAGAGCCTGATGCAGGGCTCGATCCCAGGACCCTGAGATCATGACCTCAGCCAAAGGCAGAAGCTTAACCCACTGAGCCATCCAGGCATCCCAAAAGACTTTTCTGTCAAGTGAACATTTTCCCACTTTTTCCCACGCTTCTCAATTGGGATATGATATGAGTTTTTACATATGTGGGAGTGGGTCAATAAGTGTGAGAAATCATGGGACACCTGGGTGGCTCAGTGGGTTAAAGCCTCTGCTTTCGGCTCAGGTCATGATCCCAGGGTCCTGGGATCGAGCCCTGCATCGGGCTCTCTGCTCCTTGGAGAGCCTGCTTCCTCCTCTCTCTCCCTGCCTGCCTCTCTGCCTACTTGTGATCTCTGTCTGTCAAATAAATAAATAAAATCTTTTTTTAAAAAAGTGTGAGAAATCATCCACTAACATTTTCCCCCCAAAATCAAATACTTAAAAAGACTGAACTAAAAATCACTATTAAATTCATATGAATTTATGCTAAAGCAGGACTTCAAAGTAATTTTATACATGAAGCGGGCAACTTCAAGCTATGGTCCCAAACCACCCCACACTCTTCATCCTGCCACTGCTCTCCATTCCTCAGAGACACATGCTGCCTCCAGCCACTGCCAAACTTCCTTGTTTCTTAGAGATTGGAAGCTTTGGAGTTTGAGTCCAAACTCAAGAATGACCCTATTTAGGAGTAGAGTTTCTCTATGAAAATTTTCTTCAATAATAGTACAGTGATGAAATAAGTCAGAATTTGAGGCAGTATATGATCATAGGTAGACGCTCCAGACAACCCGACCTGCAGATTCATGATTCAAATTCTCAGAGGCAATCAGAGTTCTTGAATACTTAGGTATGAATTATCCATATTTAATGAGCTAAACACTACCAATTAGGTTTTGGAAGAAGATTAAAAAATCAAACTCATATAAATTAATGTTATTATTTGGACCTGATTTTGCGTGCATGTGTTTGTGTGTGCGTGCACCCATTTTTTCCTACCCCAGAGTGAAGGCTGTTCTGTAAGCTACCAGCTTGGTTAAAAAGCTTTGAAAACATGAGAGCTGTTCCAGTCATAACATTTGGACCTTCATTTCAATCCTATAATAGTTAGCTTAAGTAATGTCTAAATATTTCTTTAAGCCACAATATCCTATTTTGAGCAACAGACTCTAAATCATAATACACTGTATCTGCTTCTTTCTGACTTGAAACAAGTCTCTGTGGAATGGTTGTGAGCTCCTTTGAGATTTGTCAGCTGCACCAAGGTATAAAGTAAGAGTGGCACAAGGAAATGTGTTTGAATCCCTTCTCGGATGGAATAATTTAGAAAAATAACATCTATATGTTCTGCACCTGACCTTGGCATTTGCTTCACAGAGAGCAGAAACCCCTCTGTGACTATTAAAAGGCCAGGAGCTGCCTTTGAAATTACAATGGTGTATAATTAAGGAGAAGCTATTTCAGTTATCAACATACAATAACTCAACTGGCCATAGTTAAGAAAGTGTATAAATTCCAAAGACATACAAAACATCTGGCTTTGGATACTTCTCCCTTTCCATAATTGATGTGTTAACTGTTCATGGGTAAGAGTACATACAGCACATTTTAGTGACATCTGTTTCAAGTTAGGGTTAATTGATTTCCATTTGTCTGGGTGTCTCTCCTGCTTTTTTTTGGCCCAAAATATATTAGAAAATACAGATAAGAGGGTGAGGAGGAACGCATTTGCAGATCAGACTTTGTATTTCAACACATGTTTTAAGAGAGAAATAAACAATTAATACAAAACTTTCTGGAATCTTGTACTCCACGATGACTCAGTTGTGGTAAGTGTCCCTCAAAGCGAAAATAAGACCTATTGAGTAATTAGCCTATCCTAGTCCTTACGTTAAGCAATTACATTCATTATCCTTACTATTCACAACAACCACCATATAGGGCCAGCCTTTGCACTGACAGTTTTCCGAGGTAAAATTTACTTGCCCAAGGACACAACCCTAGCAAAAGGAATAGCCAGGATTCTTACCTAAGTGGTCCGATACCAAAGCCAACACTGTATAACCGCACTAATGAATTATAAAATGCTGTCGTAGCCAAGCCATCATGTGGCATTAATAGTGCTGTGTGCACAGCCTTACATGAGGTACTTTCAAAATTAGAAACAACTTACAAAACGGGCCACCTTACAGTCCAGAGGCCGCCTCACATTTGACAAGGAATTGGGATTAAATTTTTATCCTGGTAATCTATGTGACTTTTCACAAGTCTCTAAATCTCCCTGAATCTGGGTTTCCTAAGATAAATTGGTTATACCTGGCTGACAAATCCAGTAGGATTGTTATGAAGGTCCAGTAAGGACAAATCCAGTAGGATTGTTATGAAGGTCCAAAACATTGAAATGTTTTGCATACTCTGATTCTTCAAAGTGTTAAATCAAGAATTTACTGCCCATAAATGGTAACAGATGTTCTAAGTGGAAAGAGTTTCCGGGCAAATTAGTTTGGGAAACTCTGCATACCGCCGTAAATATCCCCTGTGTAGAGGACATGTGTTGTCTTATTCAGACTCTCTGCCATCCTTTTCTGGTAACGGGATCCACGCTGTGGGGCATTACTCCTCCTCCCACTCCACGTGCAGCTGGTAAAGCTGCTATTCACCCAGGGCACACCACCTTCTGCTCTGGAACATTTTAGTCACTGTAAGATTTGTGGCTTAGCAAGGTCCAAGGATAGGAACCCAGACCTGCTGGCAGCCATGGCCTGCCCCATAGTAAGATCAACCTGTAGTAGAGACAACACAATTAAACGCCCTTTTAGGGTCCTTTGATTTGGAGTTCTGTTTAATATACTCTTCACAAAGATTCCCTATGAAAAATACTAGAAAATACTGGCAGATTTCAATGAAGCATGGTTTGAAAATCAAACATATGAAGTTAATTTTTCTATTTTTATTAATTTAAGCCATAGACACCAAGAAACCACAAAAAAAATGTCACATGCCAATAAAATGTGATACTCGGTAGGAGAATTACTGGGCTAGAATTATTTATAATGATGTTGAAGAGAGAAATTAAGCATTAATAAAGAAATTGAGGGGCGCTAATTAACTGTCCAACTCTTGGTTTCTGCTCAGGTCATGATCTCAGGGTCATGAAACCAAGTCCCATGTCAGGGTCCACACTCAGCAGGGAGTCTGCTTGAGATTCTTTCCCTCTCCCTCTGCCCCTCCCTCTCTATCTCTCTCTAAAATAAAAATAAATAAATCTTTTTAAAAAGAAATTGACAAAGTGGTTTATAATTTTTTTTTAATTTTGATATTCTGAGGAATTTTTTCTCCAGATGTTCTACCCAGTAATCCTTTTGTTGATTCTTATGACAATAGTCTCAGCAGATCATTGATATGCGACTATCAGTTGCATTTTCTGTATAAGCAAGGCCTGACAAATGTCCAGGATTGTGTGAAGTCCCCCAAAACCTATGTCTTGTTGATCAATTTGTCAGCCATCACACCATGGTGATTCTGTGGTCTCAATATTATAATGGATTGAAACACTGCAGATTCATTTTACAATAATCTACTGGGGAAAGAAAGAAAAAGGAAGCTTTCAAAATGTGAATGATGTTCTAAGGGTAAGACCACAGCGGCTTAACCCTGTGACTACGTAATTTTAAAACACTGAAATATGTTTGGAAATACAGATGTTTGGAACGGTGGAGTTTCAGCGTCAGCCTAACATGGCCTTTATCATAATCGGCTGAGATCACACATTCAGTAGAGATACTGAATTAAAAACCACCTTCTGCTTCTGACTTGCAGCCTCACTCTCAACAGAAACCACGAGCCTCCCAAGATGGTGATGTATCTGTTAACATGCTTTCAACGGAAGTAACAGAGGATACTACTGAAAGTGGCTTAAACATAAGATGATATAGTGACTCACAGAGATTTTATCGTTGACCCAGGATCTGTCCATCTTTTCTTTCTAATTCCTCAGCTTTGTTCTCAGGCTTATTGCTTCCACCTAATTGCAAATTGGCTACACCAGCCCCAAAAGTGCATTCCCCCACCCCCCAACACACACACACATACTCAAAAAAGACTACAAAAGGCCATATCTTTTCCTGGTGCCTCTTATTCATGGTAATAACAATTTTCCCAGGTGCCTCGTGACAGGCCCTCCCTTGGCTGGAGTCACATCACATGGCCGTCTCCTTTTCTATTACTGGAAAGATGAATAGATGTCTTAAGTTAACCAGTATTTATCTTCCTTTGGTGGACAGGGTAATCTCCTGATATCTCAATAAAATCATGCTTCCGTGTGGACATGGAAGGAGTGGGAATACGAAACAGCAGTGTTTACTACAAGTCCCTTCAAAATAAAATTTTCTGGTACACAATTACAAAAAGAAAAGGCCAATTTAAAATAAATTTAAAATAGGGGCACCTGGATGGCTCAGTGGGTTAAAGCCTCTGCCTTCGGCTCAGGTCATGATCTCAGGCTCTGAGATGGAGCCCCACATGGTGGGGGGGGGGGTGTCTCTGCTCAGCGGGGAGCCTGCTTCCTCCTCCCTCTCTCTCTCTGCCTACTTGTGATCTTTGTCTGTCAAATAAATAAATAATATCTTTCAAAAAATAAAAAATAAAATAAATTTAAAATAATCTGAGGAAAATTAAAATAAAAAATTACTTTAAAAATTGTCAATAAGGGGCACCTGGGTGGCTCAGTGGGTTAAAGCTTCTGCCTTCAACTCAGGTCATGATCCCAGTGTCTGGAGATAGAGCCCTGCATGGGGCTCTCTGCTCGGCAGGGAGCCTGCTTCCCTCTCTCTCTCTGCCTGCCTCTCTGCCTACTTGTGATCTATCTCTGTGTCAAATAAATAAATAAAATCTTTTTAAAAAATTATCAATAAATAAATAAGATTGCATTTTATGTTGCTACCAGAAATTATGTTGAGAGAAAATGTATACAACTTAAAATCAAAAGGAAATACTTGAAAAAAAAAAAAAACTTTCTGTAGCATATTAGGGGGAAAGAGCGAGTTATATAAATTATCACAATTTTGTTGAAATTCTTCCATCCTGCCTTTTGAAATGGGTCTTCAATTAGCATCCAGACAATACACTTGATCAGACTCACAGATTAAAGTTTTCTACAGTTAATTTGGTTACTTTATGTGTAGATTTTATATATATATATATGTATACACACACATATACATAATGCATGTGTGTATAGAAACTTTTTTTTTAAGAACTGATTCTGGCTCTTAAAGAATCAGAAGAGAAGCAGAGCCCAGTCTAGATTGATCTTGTTTATAAAAAACATACTTTACAAGATGCCTTTTATACACACCTGTGAAATATTTATCTCCCTATAAATGAATGTGTTGGCACTCTGCCCCACAGAAGGTAGTAAATTTGAATTGTAAGAGTGGAAATGAATCCTTCCTAATTCCTTTCATTAAATCAGATGTTTCTATCATCTGACAAAGAACTGTTTGATAGGGGCTCTAATTGTTCTCCCCCATGCCCCCTCCAGGCCCAGTTTTGGGGGGCAGAAGTTAAAAATGAGTGCCTCCTTTCAGATGTTAAATCACAAGCCAGACACTTCAGAGAGAAAGTCACCCCAAGGGGGAGGATGTGGTTCACAGTGAGCAGAGGCATCAAAGCAGGCCAGTGCTGTAAGCTCTCCTGAAACTCCGCCTCCCCCTGCCACATGAGCCAGACAGTCTAGCCTCCGGGACAGAAATCAGTCTGCTTTCCAGAGTTCGCTCCACCATCCCACATGGGCACATTCTCCTACGTCTTTACAACTTCTAGGCCTGGTATAAATTTCCCATCAGTTCAGACTGCCTTTCATAGGCTTGCTAGTTAGGTGTCAGGGCTAAGGAGATACAGAGAGCCATAGTATAATTTAAAAGAAGAATGACTCATGCATTCTTTCATTATTAATTTCATAAGATTTTTATTATCTACCAGGAGCTGTGGATAAAAATATCAAGAGTCTGTCTACACTTGCAAAGTGGTCCCTGCTCTTGAGGACTTTCAGCTAGAGAGAAAGAAATAAAATGGTAAAAAGTAGCACAGGAACATTAAGAGGTGCCGCAAAATATCTACGGTGTATGAGTAGGCTACCGAGGAGGAATTCTCTGAGGGGGTCAGAAAATAAAACATTGGGGGATGATATTTTGTTCATAAATAATATAGGTTCATTGGGGCACCTGGGTGGCTCAATCAGGTAAGCATCCAACTCTTGGCTTTGGCTCAGGCTGTGAACTTCGGGTCATGGGATCAAGCCCCACGTCTGGCTCCACACTTAACATGTGCAGTCTGCTTGGATTCTTTCTCTCTTCCTCTTGGTCTCCCTTCTCAAGCTCTCTCTCAAATAAATAAATAAATAATTTATTTAGTTAAATAAATGTAATTGTTTAATAATTAAATTATTAATTATTTTTAAATAATTATTTTAAAATAATAATAATATAAGTTTGCTTCATTGCACCATTACAAAGTGAATGCACTCTCTCGGCAAGTGGATAACTCCGTATCTCTAAGTAATCACCCAGGAGACATAATACTGGATTTATTCAGTCCTGCTTGGTTACATAGGTTTAAATTTCACCTTCTTTCAAAACAATATTTTTAGTCACTAATTTTCTAGTCTGTTCTTAGCTCTTCTGAAAGATGATAAAGTACTGCAGTAATTACTAATGAAGAGGTTTTTTTTTTATTATTCATTTAAGAGAGAGAGAACGTAAGCCCACACTCAGTGCATGCATGAGATTGTCCACCAAGGTCCTTAAAAGGCTCACATAAAATAAGCTTGGAATCTGCACACTGTATCATCAGGCGGTGAATTGACGGGTATGTTTAAGTCCCATTTACTCTGCAGGCACCTTTTGGACTCACTGCTATAACTAACTATAAAACTCTTGAGCTAAGGTAGTTTAAGTTGTCATCTGCTCGAAGGAGGCCATAATCTATGGATCATTGACTAGACAGATAGTGAGAATTCAGCCTGTCCTATGGAAGCTCAGTAATAAGTGTGGACTCTAGCTTGGTGAGCCAGTGGATGAGCTAAAAATACTTCTGAATTCCCTAAGGGGCTCCTCAGTGGGGAAAAGTAAGTCAGTAAATAACTCAGTATTTATCCCAGGTTCTCACAAATACTTGTCAGCACTGTACTTGTCTAGAGTAAGAACTAAACTAGCTTTTCGGGTCCCCAGAGTCACAAGGTTCAGCTCAAGAAGGTCCAGTTTCACTCAGTGCCAGTCAGTCATTAATCCTTGATAACTGAAGGTCTTTTGCTGCTACAGATTTTTCTGCAAACTTCTATAGACTCATCAGCAGAGGCCTGAATGACATGGTGTATCTCCACGTTGATAGCTCTCATTTATGCTTGTGGTATGCAGCAGGATGCAAAGAATTCACAAAATGCAAAGAGATGAATGGCGTAGAAAACAATGCCTTGGACTTTGACTTACCCCTCTCCTAATGTTGGGGATGGAGACTGAAAAGTGATGATCATGAAAGAATGCACTTCAGTGAAGAGAGTTCTGGGAATATCTAAATAAGTCAATATGAAACTCAATTTAGTATTTAAGAAACAGTACACTAGAAGACTAAACTTCTCTTCAAGGAAAACTTTGCCCATTCCTTAGCCATCCATCCCATAACTGAGAATCATATGATGTTCCTGGAATAAAGTAGACTCTAGAAGAGAAAAATGCCCTATGGTATTGTCCCAATTAGATCTCTTTAATCCTTGAATCACTCATTCACTCAGAGCTTCTATTCATTCAACACTGGCTACCTAAATTGGGGGTTTCAGTGAAAAATCAAAGTCTGGGGCCTTATCTTCAAAAAAATATTAAGGAAATTGAAGATGGTGACAGCAAAGCATTAAAATAAGAGTGAGTCTTTCTAAGTGCAGGCCCCTGTATGGTTGCACACGTTCCGCACTCAGGAAGTAGGACCTGTGCTCATTACCTACTGGGCATTGTGCCAAATGATACAAAAGACAAAAATCTGAATAGGAAATAGTTCTTGCCTTCAAAGAGCTTAAGCTCTAGTAGGATATAAAAGACATGTCCAAATCCATAAGTCAAGGATATCAAGGACAGCTAATTACCTAAAATGTGTCTGCTGCTTAGATTAGAAGAGGGAATGGAGGCGCATATCTGTGTTTGCTCCTCGGGAAGGGTGACTCTCTAGGTGCAATTCCCTCTCTCACGGTATGCAATGGTCCCACTTGTCATTTTCAGAAGTTCTTCAGTGCGGATGAAAGCGCTGTTCCTTCTGACTGAACCAATTTCCACCTAATCTTTGCTTGGCTAATCCTGCCTCTTACTTTAGATCTCACAGTATTACCAGTTGAGAAATCCCCAGATTTAAATTAGGTCCCCCTGCTCGCTCTCATGGCTTTCTGGATCTTTCCTTCTAAGCATCTGTCACAAATGTTTAATTTTATATTTAATTTGATGACTTTGCTTTTATTTACTGTAAGCTCTTCAGTTGTTCACTGGCATCATCCTCCTTCCTAGCTTGGGGCCAGGAGCGTGGTCACACTTAGCAGGTATTTGTTAAGTCAATGCCTGTTAAATATCAATCCTAGCAGAGGTAGAGATTATAAACCGAGAGAGAGAAGTTTAAATAAAAAAGGTTGAACAAGCCTACGAGTTATCATCGGAAAACAACAAAGAGCCCACTTTGGCTGTAGAGTGGGCTTGATTTATGGTGGGAAATAGAGGGAATGAAGCCCTTGGGGAGGTGGGTGGGGCCATATTATGGAACAGCCTGAGACCCTAATGGAGGAGTTTGAGTGTAACTACAGGTAATGAGGATTGTTGTTGGATATTTTTTAATCCAGTAACTTTTTTAGAGGAATATAAGAAAATAAAAGACAGAGTAGTGTTTGAAGCACAAATGCTTCTAAGCAAATTATGCGCTTATTGGAGTGGGGTTTTTTGAAGAGGTGATTGTCTCAAAAGCCGATTTTTTAAAAAGTTAAGACATGAATCCAGATGGAGGGAGGGGATTTGGGGAGGATATGTGGAAACAAATATGAAGATTTGACTTTTTTTTAATAGAGTGAATTTAGTCATGTTACATGTCAGTCTTGAGAAGCCCTTTTTAAAATGAGCATTTTCCTTTTTTCTAGCCCCTTATTGAATTAATAGAGAAACTATTAGCTGTAGTACATTTGCCTAAAATAAGGAACTTAAGTTGAGAAACATGTGTAAGTTCAGTCTACAATAACCACATACAAAAGTTTCATTTTTAGTCATTTTAACTTACAGAACTGCAAAGAGAGGCAAAATCCTCCATATTGTCACTTTTGGGAGTAACTTTAAATGTATTATGAAGAAAACTATCATCTACTAGGATTCATATTACGCAGAAGCATCCAAAGACGTTCTAACATGGAAGTTTAAGCAGGAAAAAAAAAATCCCCCCCCCCAAAAATTCAGGACCCAAAAATAAACTATAAAAATAAAATATGTCAGTTCTTGGAACAGACTTTTTATTTAAATTAGATGTATGAAACAGAAACCAAAAAAGCCATTTTTAAAATACACAAAAAATGTTGTGTGTTCAATCAGCATCTATCAAGCATATTTATTATAGTGTTTTCAAGTGTTGATGTAAGGCAAATGTGCAGCCACTACCTCTGCTAAAAGGAAACGAAATGCTAGATTAATGTGGAAGAGGAATTATATCTCTGTTCTATCCATGACAGGCTGGCATTTCGCATCTTGACATATTGCCACTGAACATGGCATGTGAAGTTGGATGATAGTAAAAGGATTGTTGAAATTTAATGATTACAACACATGCTTTAAAACTCAAGGCTTCTATTACTGGGCTTATGACTCAGATGTCATTCCTAATAGGGTTATTTTTTTGTTGCTGTTCAGTTTTTAAACTCCTACTAGTTAATCTATGAAGATGAATCATAGCCTGCTTCAGATCTTTCATCCATTTTGAGACTTTCTTTCAAACTACCCAAATTATTAATCAAGGCAATGTATATTAGTGATTTTTCACTTATAGTTTCAACATGCATTAATTGTCTATAATGTGATAAGAACTGTGCCAAGTGGGATGGTACAAAGAATAATAAGATAATGTAGCCCCAAAATAATGTTCAGTCTTCTACTTTGATAATTATTTGGAAGAATATTAAACATTTTGTTGGTCTCACCTTGTAAAGTAACAGTAAATATTTTGCTTCTCACACTAAGCAGCTGATAGATTCTATTTCTGAGGTTGGAATAAAGCAAAATAGACACCACAGTTAATGTAAACAATATTCCTAGATATCTTTTCATAGCTCTGGAGGGAAAAGATTGGCTCTGCTATAAGCTATTGAGCTGAGAGATGAAGAATAGATATCCTTCTGCAAAGAAATTCTCTAAACGGTAGTAATTGCACTGAGCTCACTTTTTTCCATTTAATCTTTGTTAATTTATATATAAAAATTTTGTAAAATGTTTCTAAACCCCCCCTTGGTTTCTGGTAAAAACAATGAGGCACAGAAGGTATAAGATCTGCTTGACCTTAGAAGAAATGTTTGTGGTTAGATAAAGGAGAAAATTTGTGGAAAGGAATTTTATTATGTGGGATGAGTAAACACTCAGATATTTTAATGAGCACCAGCATCAATGATAGGACCATCAATCTTTGGACAAGGTGAAGCAATTTGGTTTCTGACTGCTTTAGTCCACAGTTGGACTACTGGTTCCCACGTCTTAAAGAAGCTCGTAGGATTTTTGAGCAGGATTTTCCCTGGCTTGGGGAAAAAACTGTGGGAGAGAAACAAAACCCAGTGGAAAAAGCAACATTAACCAATATTATTCTAAATGAAATTTAGCCCTCTTTCCTTTTCTATTGTTTTAGGAACATATTTATATTTATTTCATATCGACAAGTCATGTTAGCAGTTGAAGAAGCTTGGCCGCCCTTGCTGTTTGTGTTGGTGTTACAAAGAAGTATAGAGGAGACAAAATTCTGCTCTGTAAACCAAAGAGTGGTGGGCATCGAATATGCCTGTGTGATATAGGCATACCCATACCCATCGGTCTTGGGCATTTACATACTGCTTAAATTCTGTTACTTTAAGGACTCGGTTTTAGGGGTTTTTGTTTGTTTTGGTTGTTTTGGTTAGGTTTGGCTTTTGTTTTTGTTTGGCTTTTATTTTTTAATCTTTAAAGTGAGTCACAGCTTCCTAACAAAAGAAAAGATTAAATTGTTAATGTTTAAAAATTGTTATGTGCTCAGCTCACCTCCCTGGAAATCTTAAGGGTGTGGCGAACAGGGAACGGATTAAGGGGACGGTCATAAAGGCATAAAGACGTGCTTTGCGCGTCAATTTTCCGAGATTATTGCAAAAATGAACTCTCCGCACATAGGCTAACCTGAAACATTACGAGGTTGTTGAAAAGCTCTGACCAAAGCAATGATGTCAAACATCACTATAAACAAAAGGAGATCTGTAGGGGTTTGGGAGTTGGGTTATTGTCAAGCAAGCTGAGGGCTAGCATTAGCTCAGCTACTGTCTGTAATACAGACTCTCAAAACGGTGGCAAGTAATCCTGAATGACCTGTTCAAACACAGATTGCTGGGCTCCATTTGCAGAGTTTCTGATTCAGTCGGTCTGGGGTGGGGCCCAAGAATTAATAACAAATCTTCGAGTGACCCTCCCTTTCCTCATGAGACCATTGAAAGAGGGGTTTGAATGAAATCAGGGCCACGGAAGGAAAATAAACGTAGGAAGTGGCCACAATAGAAAGTAAGGGAGCCCGCAGTAGAGAGAAATAACACCCTCTCTGAAACATTCACGTGGGAAAGAAAGTAACGAGTGCTGTTCTAGCTCGACTAAAAGGATATGAGCCTCATTCATCCTGTTTGCTTCTTGAACTCATAGATCTTTTAGGGTCCTTCTATACACTACCGAGATTCTAAGTACTCTCACGACAAACTTGATTATGACTTCGTTAAATTTGGTCTCTGTGTTTTGATAGCAGACAACTGAAGTTCGTGGAGAAAATGAGAAAATGGTAAGACGAAAATCACAGTGAAATATCTCAACAAGAGGGACTTTTTAAAAAATAATTACACAGACTTAGGAATCTAGGGATGGGTACCACCTGCTAATGGAAGCTCAGGAACAACTAATCTAAGTCCGAGACAACGAGTAGGTCCTTGTAATGTGTGGCCAATGGCTCAGCCACAAGGAAAAGGGAACCGACATTTATTGGAAGCCTAGTGTGTGCTGTGATCTCCTCCAGGTACCCTTGAATGTTTTTCTCATTTATCCTACAACCGCGGTAAGGTGGTATTATTAAAACATTTTAGCGATGACGAATCTGAGACTCAGAAAGTTTATGAAACATGCCAGATGTCAGATATTTAGTAAATGTGAGATCTGGGAACTGTGTCCTGTTTTCCTCTGATGATCATTTTGTTTTTTATTCTATCACTGCCTTTCCCTCAGCTGGAGAATTGAGAATTCTGCCTCTATATCAAACCCCTACCCTAAACTAAATGACCAAATTCCCCTTTTTTTCTTACAAATAACACAGCCACTACCATCCTTGAAGACAGAAGATCCTAAAAGAGAGACTGTATGTTTAGTTACGTCATGGAAATTACTGTGGAGAAAGTCGTGTGAAATGCAAAGGGCAGAAGTTTTGAGGGCCGGCTAACCTCAGTGTACAGCCTGGTTTCATTACTTGCTGTCACTCTGTTTTTCTGAGTGGCATAGCCGGGGTGAGGTTAATCATATCTAATTCATATGAGAATAATCAAACCAAGTGACACAGCTGAGAACCAAGCGACAGAGGCATCATTCCCGCCATCTTGCAGAGTTTACAGAAATACTGGTTTCTTTTGCTTTTCTCTGAGTGATATTATAAGCCCAAACACTCAGAAACTGTTTTTACTACTCCTTAGCAGCTCTCTTGTTTTTCTCAGCAGTCCCTTATCTTAACTCTTCTACTTTTATTTCCTGTTCTGCTGGTCTCTTCCGCTTTGCAGTGCTTCTAATCTTTCAGTGAGCAAAAATGTCTTTTGTCTCATTACCTCCTTAGAAAATACACACCAGCCGAGATTGGAACAGTCTCTGGAGAAAAGATGTCGTCTGAATGCAAAGTTTAAGCAGCCTGAAATTGCACATGCATACTCATATTCCACAATTTAGTTTTTATGTGTATATTTCTACAAAATTAGTTTTAATCTTTCCTGATTATAAAAGTAAAAATGCTAATTGTAGAAAATACTAAAAATACAGACATTTATTTTAAAAAGGAAAAATCCTCCAAAATCCTGCAACCCAGGAAAAAAGCCTACGTTGTTAATATTCTCAAATATTTTCTTACAGATTTGTATTCACCCTGTATGTGTCTGTATGTGTGTGTGCTTATAATTGAGTTCCTGTGGTTTATTTCACTTGAAATTTTATCATATTCTTCCCTCTGGCCACTATGATTTAATAACATAGTTTTTAATGGTTGTATAGTGTTAATCATATGGCTAGCCCTGCCTTCTAATCTGTTTGTTTATAATCCCCCCATGAAAGAAGCCACAATATAAATATCTATCTAAGTTACCATTGCTTGAAAAATAGGACTAATGGGAAAAGCCATGGTAGAATGCATGTCCAATCTCATAATTGTTTACTTAGTAATTTGGAAAAAGTATAGAGTGTACAGCTATGGATTTGGCAACAGAATAATTAAAGTATCAAAATTTTAGTATCATTCAGTGACTCAGAAATGGTTTTGTAAATTCATGTTATATTTTGTTACTATGAAAATGTTCACTGACATACCATTTTTGTTATTCTTTGGAAGGCAATCAGCTTCTATTAATACCTGTTGAGGCAACTGAGAGTAAAGATGACTTTTGTGTCTTTATATTTCTATGATATAAAAAGTATTTTTTCATGAAGGGAAATACCAGTTCCTAATCTTATATAAACTAATACAAATGATAGATGGATAGAGGTTTATATACTAACTGAAAGAAGAAAATTTCAGATTTTAGATTGTAATTCTTTTATTATTTTATTATAGTCCAATTGCTCTATGGACTCTTTATTCATTTATATGAATCCAGGCAATTTTTCATTCAGTGACTCTCAGTTTTTTAACCTGCAAAGACAGTAGAACTAGATGATTTCTTAGGCCCATAATAGCCCTAATATGTATTTCTGTGTTCTGAAAGGTTAATATGATTTTTAATATCAAAGCATAATAAAATTATATTAGGTGTCTTGTTTTTGTGAATGGAAAAGAATATGCTTTAAAAGATTTGTCAGTTTTATTCCAAACATATTGTTATATATTAGTTATATTAAAACTTTAGAAATTAAAAAAAAACCACATAAAGTATCAGGGTTAACTATAGCCACTGATTATATAGAACTATATTGTGGGTGTTTCCACATTTCATTATAGTGATCATTATTAAATATTTATTGAGTTCTAACAAAAAGCTCCAGGAAGAGTATAAATCCAACTGGCCAGTGACCAAAGTCTAATTAAATAGCTCTAGTCTAATATACAGTTGATCAGGTATAAGCACAAAACATGCATTTTAAAAAAAAAAAGACTTTAGTTAAAAAAGAATCCTATTATCAGAGCACTGTTAGCTTTAATAAGACAGCCATTTCAGTAAAGGAGAGCAAATGGAAATATTCCTTTATCTCATAAGATACAGGGTTACATAGGAAATTATTCATTATCCCAGAATTTTGATTGTTTACAGTATTTGATAGTATAGAATTTTTTGAGTTGGCTCAATGAACAGATTCTACACAAAGTTATTTTTGAGGAGTACTTCAAGAGTTGCACTCTTATTATACAAAGGCAAACAGTAGAGTGGGTACTTGTTCCCAGTGCCTCTCTAGCTTCTTTTTGACTCTCACCAAAATCAATTAAAAAAATAAATGAATAAAAATCAATCAATTTTCATTTTCTTTGGTTATATCTAAACTATGGCAATATATTTGACCAGAACATAAGAGAGTCAAAGCTTTTGTTGGAATTCTGTAGAGGAATGCCTCCTGTGTTTCTTACCTTTGTCACGTGGCCGCAGCAGGGACCCGGAGGCGTGGTCAGAGAAGTGGCGGAGATTGCGGGAGAATCACTTCAAGCATGACTGACCAGTTGCCTTCTACTCTTCACTCCTGTTTTAAAGATTGCTCAGACTTTTTAAAGAAATGTGTAGAAACATGTGTGAGGCGCAGCGTGCTTCTCTCATTTTGCTGATAAAGACTCTGGCATTAGCCAAACAGGCTTCTTGGAACAGTGACCATTTTTAATGGCAAGCAACCATGTCCTCCAACAAAAACAACCACCCTTTCACAGTTTTTTTTCTAAGCAGTTTGCTGATTTCCATGTAAGTGTTTACTTTTTTTTTTCATAAGAGCCTAAAATGCCTTACATTTTGGCAAAGGGAGCTAATCTTATCTTTTGGCTTCTAAATTACTTAAACAAAAACGTTGACTGCTTGAACTTTCATTTTCATGTCAATTGATATTTCTGACCTTTTTGTAGGAACTAATGTTTCTGGAGGTATAAAGAGGCCACTTATTTCACTAAATAAAAAAGCATGATCATTTACTAGTTCCAACTACCAAAATGTGTGGCGAAGAATCAAAACATGCATATGTCCAACCATGTGAAATAGCTGTAGTTAAAATATAAGCTGTTTAACATTAATGTTAAGCAACCTCCCAAATGCCTTCTCTACAAGCCAGGGCCTTGTAGAAAGCCATAAAAGGGAAGGAATATAATTTTGTTTGCTGGCACTTGCCGAAAAGCTAAAATAGAATAGTAACAGAAATCCTATTTGCCAGCTCTAGCCGAAGGAATTGTGAAACATCATCTCAGAAGATTTTAAGTTACAGTAAACATGTTGTAGTTACTGTGTTATTAACTGTGTTTTATAGGAGTGAAGCTCTTTGGCTGAAGATTATTTAGAGCAAAAAACAACAATTAAGTAGTATAGTAAGATCTAAATATGTTGTTCAGAATGTATTCCACACAGTGATATGGAACATTTTAAAATTTGGCTTTAAGTTGAAATATGGTAACTCATTTTTTACTCCCTGATGAGAGTTAGATTTTTTGCAATGATATTTCAAGTATGATATTATAGTTTTCAAATAGTATCTTTGAAATAATTCGCTTATTTTTCCAGTTGATGGACCAGAAGGGCAGTAAAACTGTATGTTGTTGATTTCATAAATTCTGAAATTTTTAAAGTGATTTTAGCATATAGTAAGAAATGGCTTTATTCATATAGTGAATTCTTCTTCTTTTTTAAAGGGGCTCATTGACTGTGGATTTACTAATGTAACCCTTTCAAATACACGTACGTGTTTTTACATATTGCACATATTTTGCAAAATTCATAAGCTTTGAACTACAGATTTATATATGGAATTGTGAGGCAATTCTCTATGTAGGGAATGTTTGAATAAAATGCCACTTTCCTAGAACTCTAAGAAAATTCATTCCAGCTATGGGTTTTATTTCCTAATGTTGCAATAATGCACACTTCAGTTCACCTCAAAAACTGACTCTCAGTTTTGACCTCCTAGATTACGTCAATACATTTCTGTGGGTTTTCCAGTGTAAATGTGAAAGATTTATAGAATTATTTTTCATTCCTTTTCTAATTATAATTTTTTAATATGTAATATCCAAGGGAACATAACAAGAATGTAAACCAATTTATATTCCATGGGTTTTGTTTTAATAAAAAGAAAATGAAAATTTTCTGACTTTTTCTCTGAGATTGCTTGCTTATACAATCTGAAAAACAAATTTGTCTTAAAATTTAAATTCAAATATAAAACCTTTTGCCAAGATATGCATTTAGCACTTTTTTTTCTCTCTCTCAGAGAACTTTGTTCTGTGTAAGAACAATTTCTACTATTGAGGCTCTATGTCCCAAAATAGTTTTAAAGTGGAAAAATTAGTTTGAAAGAATCTCTGTCTTAACTGGATTTACTAATGCCTCTCTTCTCTCTGCTGCCCTCACTCACATACACTTCACCAGGCCTCTAGTAAATAAACCCACACACTATTTCCTCCCTAGATCAAGTGCCTTACAGATTTCTTACGGGTTGCTCATGCACAAGGCAACAGAAATGTTATGCTAATGAGTTTCAGGGATACATGTTAATAAAAGGTACAGATGCAATGCTATGAACCTTTGTCTCTTTGTCCTCAAATACTGAGTTATTACACATTTGCGGAATGGCTTTAGGCAATAGGTGGATTTACACACAGCTTCGTGTTCTACAGGGAAATACAGTTGTTTCAGAATCAGAACAGCAAAACTTGGCTCTTCTGAACCTAGAAGAGAAAATTTTGACCCTGCCTACTTCCTTATTTTAGTGGTTTGGCTAACCAAAGGCAAACACCCTTTAACTATTTGGGGAAGTAGGTTCTTTTATGGGTTTGAGGACTTCTCTAGACTTCTTTTTTACAGGCTCTCCAGTCTAGGCTGTGATGTTTCCTGGTGTCTTCAAACACCTGAAAAGGCAAAACCTCTGTTTTCAGTTCTGTATTAACTTCGGCTCACACTAAGAATTCTCTCTCATTCTCACTTGCTCATGAACTTTTTTATTCCCTTTCCTTTCCACCAATGATATTCCTTAATTTATTGCTTTGAATTGCTACATTAAAAACCATCCATGTCCTGTATATTTCCCTCCTTGCTCTTCACTGCATCTATCAATGTATCAGATGCTTCTGATCTGATCCGTAAAAGATGAGAGTACAAGATACAAGTAGAAATTGAGGAGCTGTTTTAAATCTCAAACAAGAGAACTACGGGTGTTACACCTAGCTGGTATGACTCTATATACTCAAGTATTCAAGAAATTCCCTATTCTTTTATAATTTTAATATAAAAAATTCTGACTCTTAAGACCTCTTCCCATGGGAATGACACACTAATGCCTACCTTTCCTCTCCTCACCCTACCCTGGCCCTGGAGCAGAATTAGGGGACAGAATCCAAATGAGATGCAAATGCAGGAACACATAGTACCTTTTCAAGAATTTGTTCCTCTTCTACGTAGGACCAGTTAATTGTTGATCCTGCTTTGTTTTCTGTGTTCTCTTCTATATTTCAACAGAAGCCATAAAACTTAATTTCTATGCAAATTTTCCCAAATTGTAAATGATTAGGCAGTTTAAGTGAAATACAGTGATGAGCCAATTTAGCCCAATGGCCATGATTTTACAGCTTTTATCCTGGACTTGATAAATATCCTAATGGCACTTGCTATCAGGATACTTCGCTTTCTTTTCTGCCTGAAGGCAAAGTGTCAGTCTAGCTACCTTGTTTCTTAGCTTTTCAGGACCAGGAGGCTCCATGGAGATGTTCACTTACATGGCCCCCACTCTAACATTTGGTGATTATGATTTATTACCTACCACTTTGTGCTTCTGGATTTTTCTGATACTAAATGGTATGTACATAGGCACAATAACAAATCAATTATTTCAAATACTAGGCATTGTGTGAGTTCTTAATAAGTCTAAATGAAAGAGAGTTATACCGTGTTTTATAGTGATGACATTAGTTTTATTATCAAAGTCAGAAAAACAGAGCACTGCCTGAAGCTATTTCTAAATGCTCCCATAGCTTAGCAGTTAGACACAAATTTCAGTGGCTTCTAGGCTCAGGTTGATCTATACCATGTACCAACATTTTGAAGGAGCTAACTCAGTGGTTTGTTTGGGGCAATAGGAACCTTATTTTCTCTGAGTTAGTGCCAGCGATGAGCAAGTCCTCTGGTTCTACAGGTGTCATTCAATAAGAATTTAACCTGTTCCGTGTGTTTCGGGACTAACCTACCAAATTAAAGTTGAGGCAGGGAATTCAGGAGAGGGAGGCGCTGAGATATGCTTTAGTGTTAACAGTAAATTGTTTTCTTAGATACAAATGTAAACTAAGAGAACAAAGTGCCAGCACAGTGCTTCTGAGATAGTAGGTGCTCAACAAAATTTTCCTAAAAGGAAATAAAATCCTTCTTACACCAAGAGCAACTGGACAAAGTGTTTGGCATATTGGTTTATTCTTTGCAGAGTTTTCATTAGCACCACTACTGTGGGAAATATATTAGTCGAGGAGAGACACCAGAGTCTGGGACCTCAAGGTATGATGGCTTCAGAAATCTAGGCAAGAGCTCATAGTGAGGCTTGAATCTGGATATGGAAGATGGAGGGATGGAAAGTCAAGTTGCAGGAGATGATGCAGAGTAGAATGAGCGGGGTTTAGTAAGAGAGAGAGAGAGCCAGATCGGAGAGGGCAGACTACACGGGGATGTACACATTTTAAAGACTGAGGTAGGAGGATAAAGTGTCCCTTAATTAAAATGTTAGTGAATGAAAGGTTAGTTTCAAAGGATCTATAATCTGTTCTCTTTCAGACAAATCACATCATGAAGTTTTACATCTGAGGAGTCTCTTTTGGCTATTACCAATGAGACAGAGTTTAACCTCTTCTACTAGGACTAAAAAAGTCCTTTAATGTAAGATCTCAAACTGCCTTTCTAGTCTCTGTGCAGCACCTGAAAGCTTGATGTTCTACAGCTACTGAAATGTACTACATTGTTTTCCATTTCCAAAGCAGGTGCCTCAGGCATGTGGCATCTGTCCACAGCACCCACCTGCCTCTGTTCCACCCAGCAAACACGAACCAGTCCCCGCACAGTGTGAAAGCACCACACTAGTGAGGCTGCTCCCAGCTCTTCCTGGGAGAGCTGATCATTCCCTTCGTTCTCTGTTACAGTAGCTCTTGGCTCTTAACTTCAGTAGTATGTTCCATCTCTAGTTTGTGGGTTTCCTAAAGAAAGGGACCATATAATACTTACCTCTGTTGCATGTACTGTGTGTAATAGCAGTTTAAATAATTGTTAATGAGATGATTTGGACATTTGAAAAGGAAAGCGGTCTGTGGTATTAGATTAAACATTAAGAGTAGTTTAGGAAGAGACCCTGGATGTGGGGATTTGTGCAGTTCTCTGGGGGGAAAACTGCTCCAATGCACCAAGGAGGCCAAGTCTAGACTCCCAGTTGCTGGAGAGAGAGAGTGCCAGAGGAGGAAGAGAAAACAGAAGGAGCAGACTACCTTTTAAAGAAATCTGGCTAGGAAGAGAAAGAAGATGGCTTCTTAAGCTGAATACAATAATGAGAAAAGTTTAAAAAAAAAAGGTAAAAAAGAAAATGAGAAAAGTTTATTTAGTTCAGTAACAATTTGGGCCTGCCTTCAGTCGGGGGGAAAGAGAGGGATTGACTGAAAAAAGCAAGTGAAAGGGGACGCCTGGGTGGCTCAGTGGATTAAAGCCTTCGGCTCAGGTCATGATCCCAGGGTCCTGGGATCGAGCCCCACATTGAGCCCCACATTGGGCTCTCTGCTCCGCAGGGAGCATGCTTCCCCCTCTCTCTCTGTCTGCCTCTCTGCCTACTTGTGATCTCTGTCAAATAAATAAATAAAATATTTTTTTAAAAAAGCAAGTGAAGGGAAATTAAAGGAGCTGGGAGACAGTGTTCTTGGGAGATGGGAAAAAGAATTAGGCTCAAAAATATAGGTGATAAAGGGGCACCTGGGTGACTCAGTGGGTTAAAGCCTCTGCCTTCAGCTCAGGTCATGATCTCAGGGTCCTGGGATCGACCGCATCGGGCTCTTTGCTCAGTGGGGAGCCTGCTTCCTCCTCTCTCTCTCTCTCTCTCTCTCCGCCTGCCTCTCTGCCTACCTGTGATCTCTCTCTGTCAAATAAATGAATAAAATCTTAGATAGATAGATAGATAGATAGATAGATATAGGTGATGAAGCTTAACAAGGAAAATGGAGGAATCTCTCTTCCTCTATAACAAGAGCAGAAAGAAAAGTCAGCGGGATGAGACCATTTGACATTATACGAGACAAGTGGAAAGTTCATATTCAGTTGCCTAAATCCTCTCCATGAAAGGGTACATAGATCACCTGCTGACAGGAAGATTGTCAGAAGTAAGTTTTAGATAGATAACAAGCAAGGGCAATCAAGAGAAAATAAGCCAGTAAAAACTCAAGAATATTACTGAAAAAGACTGAAAACCCAGCTGAGGTCAGGGAATAGAAATTCATGTCCCTGAAAGACACATCTCCATCTGATATCCTTGAACAATATGCAATGGAATAGGAGTGAAGGAAGAGATTGTGGAATGTATCCAGGACTGGGGAATAGCACTGAGGAAAGGAAAGCAAACGTGGTTGACCACGGGTTCTTAAACTTAGTAAGGGGGCTAAGAAAATAGGAGCTTCTCACACCTATGGAGAGTACAAAAGTGCTAGAACCCAAGAGTCATGATGTGGACAAAGGAACAGATTCCACAGAAGTATGGTAGCTCCGATGTAAGGAGGAGGACATTGTGGACTGAAAGGCAGGTTTCAGAATCTGTGATCTTGAAGTAACACTTGAGCAATGACCAGCATGTCTCTGCTGGAGTTGAACAATTGGGCCAAGGAGTTGGAAGGGACACCAATGGGTGATCGCAGTGGTAGAGAGTGGACTGAAGACATACTTCACTCCAAGTGTTGAAGTTGTAGAAACTGAGTCTCCTCGAAATCAGTAAATGGACACTGTAAGGAAAGTGTAACAACACAAAGGTTTCAAAGGAGAAGGGTTTGGTGAGTGACGGTTGCAGAACCATGGAGCCAGAGTGAGACTGGGGAGCAGGAATAATATCTCATCCTCCTGGTTCTGCTTTGGAAGAGGAGGACAAGTAGAGATGTCCTTTTGAGGAAGAAAATGGTATCATGAAGGGAAACCAGTAAAAGCATTAAGAAGGAATGTCCTTAGGCAAGGTTTATAACGTGAATGAATTTGCTCACAATAGACAAATGTTAAATATGTACCAAGAGAATATAACTAACACTAAAAGAAATAATTTCCCATTCAGAGGTTAACATTTTAAGACAAAATGTTTAGAAAACACGGTATTTGTAGCTAAATATATTACTGCTATTCATGGAATATTTTAAAATAACTTCACATCTCAGAAAGTATCCTATAACCAATAGGTCCTAGTCTAGGATTAATTTGATTATTGATTTATGCTGTAATTTATGTCAGAATTTTTGTATGCTTAAAATTTTCTAGATTTCCTCTCCATGCAATAAAAAATGTTAACAGATAATAAAGTAATTCATGGCTGTTCAGTAAATTTAGCAGTTTACTAAATGTTACTGAGTATAAAATATATACCAGGTACTGTGCTATGGACTGAAGATGCTGAGAGGGGTCATCAGACAATAATCTCTGTTTTAGGAATGCTGAGGTATCAGACTATTTTTAATTTTGTGTAAGTATGCAAATAATATTTGAATATAATCAGAAGATTTTGTGGCACTTAGAAATAGATTATTTTGAACTTTAACCTTATTTTTAATAGGTATATTCAAATGGTTCAAACGTATAAAACAATATTAAAAGATTGTAGCCCTATTTTAGAACATTAAAATATAGTAAAACTAGGTTGTCTATGAATTCTTACACATAAAATCTTAAATCCAAACCACTTCATTTTGAATATATGTATTTATGCTCTGAGAAGACCTGGAAAATAATCAGTTTGTATCTGTCATATTTGTAATCATTGCTGTTTTAGAAATTAAACAAATATTCAGGAATTAGTCCCTTTGGAAAGAAAGCAGAGCATACTTCTGGTTGGTTTGTTTGTTTGTTTGTTTGTTTGTTTTTAAAGATTTACTTATTTATTTTAGAGAGACAGGGAGAGAGAGAGAGCATGAGCAGGATGGGAAGAGAGAGAGGGAGAGAGAGGTTCAAGCAGACTTTGAGCTGTGCACAGAGCCCAATGTGGGGCTCAACTTCATGATCCTGAGATCACAACCTGGGCCCAAACCAAGAGCTGGACACTTAACTGACTATACCGCCCAGGCACTGCAGAGCATACTTCAAATGTCTTACATGAAACTTCTATAAATTTTTCATGTATTTTAATTTAATATATTTAATGTATTTTCAGCTTCCAGGATATTTTAAGTTAAAAAAAAAATCATTGACCCACCAAAGAAATAAACAGTTTTGAAATGTAGTCCTTTATTGTGCTGAATGTGGAAACCAATCTGTCATTTATACAATTGTCCTATTGTGTAAAAGTGGGAAAATTGTTTCATGATTGAACAACAACCAAGCAGCTCATTAGCCATTTTCTGCTTTTCTGGAAAGTCACAGGTACGTGGCTGGCAAATCACAAAGAGCCCCAGAGAGGTGTAGGAGCAGTAGTGAAGGTCTGTGAAGACTGCTAAGGAAGCTCTTTCTTTCTTTCTTTCTTTCTTCCTTTCTTTCTTTCTTTTTTTAAGATTTTATTTATTTATTTGACAGACAGAGATCACAAGTATGCAGAGAGGCAGGCGGGGTGGCGGTCGGGGAGCAGGTTCCCTGCTGAGCAGAGAGCCCGATGTGGGGCTCAATTCCAGGACGCTGAGATCATGACCTGAGCCAAAGGCAGAGGCTTTAACCCACTGAGCCACCCAGGCGCCCCTAAGGAAGCTCTTTCATTATTCTGCTGTATGCTGGTTCTGCCAGCTGGGTCACTGGAAACAGAATCTACCATGTTTACAAATTCTGTTGTATAAAGCCATATTTCTCTACATAGAGAAAGAAAATTGCTAAACAAAATGCTAATTTTTCATTTTCTCTGTGATTGTTTTACCAGCAAAGTTCCTCTAGTTCCAGGTATTCATTGTTAAATTAGCATAATGACTCTATTCAAATCAGTTTTGCCTAGAACACTCTTGGTTTTAACTCTCGCCTATACTTTCCCCACCCACGTCCTTTGAAAACAACTTGAGGTAACATCCAGATTTATCCTCATTCAATAAAGTTCCTTTTTTTTTTTAAGTTGCTAACTGAATTCAAGGAAAATGAAAATTCTCTACCATTTTTACTAATTGAGTGTCTTTGAGCATGTGGCTGAATCTCTGAGGGGGAGGGCGTGTGGAGATTGAGATGCCATTTCAAGCATTAAATGAGACCATGTTTGTACAGTCGATTCTCAACAAACGTTAGCTTCCAATGAACCGATTTGCTGTTTGGCCAAAAGTAAATTGAGGCCACAAAAGTACAGGGAATTGAAGGATAGAAGAAAAAAAGCAAATATAGATAGTTGTATAGATAGTTGTATGGTACCACTCAAGTTCCTTTAGATGCCTTTTACTCAGAGAATTAGATAATCTCTTGCCAGAATATTTAGAGTATCTGTGTGTTAATTTAACAAGTACCAGGAACCTATATTTATTTAAGAAATTATTACTTTATTGGAAGAATTTGGACAGCTTATGGATACATTATAATCATAATAAGTTTTGAGTTTCATGTTCTGTTGCTTTGGAAATTTTAAAAGCAAGTATCTTTCCTTGTCAAAAGTCACACTTCATGTTGTATTTTTGCATGAAGCAAAATTATTCCCGACAGCAGATGAGGGGAGAAGGGTGGTAAACCTTACATTTCTATGCTTTCTAAAAGATTTCTCAAAGTTTTATTTTGGTTTTATTTGGTTTATTTGGTTTTATTTTGTTGGTTTATTTCGTGTTTTCTTTTCTCCTTTTTTAGGGTATTCAGAGTGGGCCGGGCCCCTGTTCTCAAAGGGGAACTATGAAAGAGAGCCATTTCTTCCCCAGGTTTTGAAAGAATAGGGGAGAATAAACTTGGCTAGGAAAATGAGCGTGGTACTTCTGATGGTCCAGAAACATGGAAGGGAGGGAGGGAGAAAAGGATACAAGCTGCATCTCCCTTTGTCAGGATTTTCAGCCACAACTCTCACCCTGTATTTGCTCTCACCTCTGTCTTGTCCTGAAGCTTAGGACTCCTACTGACGTGACCATATATTGATAGGTGCATGTGGGTTCTCATTTCCATCTCTGGCTTTAAACTTGACTAAAATCTGTCCTATTCCATTCTCTTTTCCCCGAAGATACTCTATGCTCACTTCCTTCTAAGACTCCTGTGCTATATCACCCATTGAAGCTTTCCCATCTCAACTCTGTGTGGAGAATTCGAATCACAAATCCTGCCCTCTCTACCTTCTCCACTACTGGGAACCCCTCATTCTTTCTTCAAAACTAGATGCTCACTAGAAATGTATCTTTAGGAAAGATTGTGGATGGCTATGGAAAATTCAGAGACATCCCTCAAGCATCCTAGCTTGCTCTCTCGCTCTCTCTCTTTCCACCCACTCTCCTAAAACATAATGTCTAAAAAAGCGATTTGTGATTCAGGTCTTGCACTAAGGGGGACATTTGTAGCACAAGATAGAGGGTTTAATTAATTAAGTCTTTGTGCCGAAAACCTTGGGAGGAGGGGCTTACATTGACAAACCAGTCAAGGTAAAGTTCTTCAAAGGGTCTGTCAGGAGGCATTTTACAGTGGGGGTTGCTAACGAAGGCAGTTAATTTGTTCTTGCCCTTTTCTCGACTTTTCACTTCTCGGAAAGGTTCAGAGAAAAAAAAAAATCACACAGCTTTCACGGTAATTCTTGCCAGTGTCCCTCCTCATCTTGTGGGTAGGCAGTTTAGGTCTTTTGAATGTCCATCTCCTTTCTTCCCATAACTGCTTCTGTCCATTTACCTTTTTGCTGAATTCATGGCAGCTGTTCAGGCTCCCAGTGCTCTGCCTCATTAGGTCTCCCATAGTGTTCGATGTGTTCATTATGGCTAGTGCATACCAACCCTGTTCCTTTTGCCTTACTTCCTTAGGCACAAAGTTCTCATCATTATTCAGTTTTCAAGAGCTTCGTTGTAGTTATCGGTGTCTCTGTCTGTATCAGTTAAGGGTTTTGATTGCATATATTAAGGGAGGCTTAGAAAAAAAAAATTTCCGTTTTCTTATGTAACAGGAAATCTGGACATAGTTACTAGTACTGGTTCATTGACTCCAAAACGTTAGGACCTAGGTGTCTCTGATCCTCTTGACATTTGTGATCACAAGATGTCTGCTCTAGCTTCCGTCACCAGCTCCAAATTCCAGGTGAGACAAAGGAGGCCATGTGGCCACATAACTGCCAAACCAGCTTGCCTCTCTAAAGAGCTTTTCCCAAACAGCACCCAGTAACCTCTCCTTGGGATTCACTGGCCAACAATTACTCTAAAGGAGATTAGAGAGTTTGATATTTTAGATAGGTTTATTGGCTTTCACCTCAAAATTTTATGTTTTGTTAGGAGGAAGAAAAGGAGAATGAGTATTTGATAAGCAATAAGCAACACGTACCACATTGTCCTTTCTATTCTATTGGACCCTAAACCTTTCTTCATAACAGAAAGAGCATAGGTTTTTGGAATAAGAACCCTGAATGTATTGGTTAATATTATGTGTCCAAAAAATGTGGCCTGGGGGCACGAGGGTGTCTTGGTTAAGTGTATGATTCTTGATTTCGGCTCAGGCTGTGATCTCAGGGTCATGAGAGTGAGCCCCTCATTGGGCTCTGTGCTTAGTGTAGGACTTGCTTAAGGTTCTCTCCCTCTCTTTTCCTCTGTTCCCAAATGCTACTCATGTACCACTTGTCAAAGAAAAAAAAAATGTGGCCTTGGCTGGTATACTGAGTTTGAGTTTTGGGTCCCAGACTTTTGAGTGACTTTGGACAACGTACCTGGGACTCAAGATTAGTTGAAATAATCAGGGATGTTAAGGCTGTACTCTAACAAGGCTGAATAGGTATGTATGGTGGGTGGGAGTAGGGGTGGGGAATATTAGATTAGACCTTCTCATTTCTGTACTCATGTTTCAACTTTACCATCACTTCTCTTCAGCTGTATTTTTTAAATTGAGCTTTCCCGTTAAATTCCACTTGAAGAAATGGAGCTACTGATTCAAGTAACACACTAAGTGATCTTAAAAGTTTCATCCCAGTTTTAACAATTAAGTGTCATAAATAAATGGATTCATCTCAACACATGCCGGGATCTCCACCTGCTGGGACCAGCTGGGACCATGGCTAAGGGAGCTGATTCTCAAAGTCAACGAACTCCCTGAAAGTATTCAATGCCCCAAATAACAGTGCCCTGAGAGAAGTCACAAACCTAAACTAGATGGGTATAGATACACAGGATTTCAGTCTAGTGTATGGAGAACCAACAGTAAGAGCCCATACAACAGTGACAGCTGAAGTCACTTGGGTTGGGACATCATGGGCTAAAGCGATTGTTTAGTTTGGCCTGAGGCTGCACAAGTAATCCTCTGCCTCTATGGGTTGTGGGGGGATGCTCCTGATAGCTTCAAGAACAGAGCGGTTAATCTTCGTATGCAAGTCTCTGTTATCATGGTGAGCCTGGCTAGAGCAAGTAAGGTCTGACCCTAGACCAGGTGACCTTTTTATTATCTGAGTGACCCTTTCCTCACAGGAGATAATAAAATGATGTAATATCAATAAATCCTTTGTAACACTGCGGCTCCAAATACACACCCAGAGGTCAGCACAGGGTTTGAATATAAAAATATCATTTCTATGTTTGTTTGTTTGTTTGTTTGTTTATTTTATTAACATATAATGTATTATTTGCTTCAGGGGTACAGGTCTGTGATTCACTAGTCTTACACAGTTCACAGCACTCACCATAGACCATACCCTCCCCAATATCCATAACCCAACCACCCCATCCCTCCTACCCTTCTCCCCTCCCACAACCTCCAGTCTGTTTTCTGAGATTAAGAGTCTCTCATGGTTAGTGTCCCTCCCCGGTCCCATCTTATTTCATTTTTTCCCTCCCTTCACCCCATGACCCCCATCCTGCCTCTCAAATTCCTCATATCAAAGAGATCATGTGATAATTGTCTTTCTCTGATTGACTTATTTCGCTTAGCATAATACCGTCTAGTTCTATCCACATCATTGCAAATGGTAAGATTTTAGTTTTTGATGGCTGCATAATATTCCATTGTATATATACACCACATCTTCTTTATCCATTCATCTGTTGATGGACATCTAGATTCTTTCCATAGTTTGGCTATTGTGGACATTGCTGCTATAAACATTCTGGTGTGTGTGACCCTTCAGATCACTACATTTGTATCTTTAGTGTAAATACCCAGTAGTGTGATTATTGGGTTGTAGGGTAGCTCTATTTTCAACTTTTTGAGGAACCTCTATACTGTTTTCCAGAGCACCAGCTCTGGAATGCACCAGCTCGCATTTCCGCCAACAGTGCAGGAGGGTTCCCCTTTCTCTGTATCCTCGCCAGCATCTGTCGTTTCCTCACTTGTTAATTTTAGCCATTCTGACTGGTGTGAAGTGGTGTCTCACTGTGGTTTTGATTTGTATTTCCCTGATGCTGAGTGACGTTGAGCACTTTTTCATGTGTCTGTTGGCCATTTGGATGTCTTTACCAAAATGTCTGTTTCTGTCTTCTGCCCATTTCTTGATTGGATTATTTGTTCTTTGGGTGTTGAGTTTGATAAGTTCTTTATAGATTTTGGATACTACCCCATTCTGATATGTCATTAGCAAATATCTTCTCCTGTTCTGTCAGTTGTATTTTGGTTTTGTTGACTATTTCCCTTACTGTGCAAAAGCATTTCATCTTGATGAAGTCCCAATGGTTCGTTTTTCCCCTTGCTTTCCTTGTCGTTCTTAAAGAGATCTTTTCGTTAAAGTTAGAAGATTATCAACCCTCCTCCACAAAAATTGTTTTTCCAGTTGTAAGAATATTTTTTGGAGAAAGACTTTAACTGGAGAGTTGTTGAATGGTGTTTAGACCATTTTACCATGCTACATGAAAAGATTTCTACAAGAAGAAAAAAAAGCCATTTTGATCATAATATGGAGAAATATAATGTAAGCAGAATTTATTGTTGGAACTGACTCTATTATTGACCCAAATGAATTCTCTGTGAAATTTGACCAGCCTGCTTTTTGCATTTCATTCAGTTTATTCTATAATAGCTTTAGGAGAGTAGTTTTGGCCAAAAGGGTATCAGATATGGCTTAATATTAATAATTGAAAATCTGTGAAAATATAAGTGGTTAAGAACACATTTTTCTTTTTATTTTTTTAGAAGCATCTGGTTTCAAGTCTTGAGTCAAAATACTTATTGGCTGTGTGACCTTGAACAAATGGCTTAATCTCTGTAAGTCTCAGTTCCATTACTTCTTAAGTAAGAATAATAATAATAGTACCTATTGACTGAAGGTACTGATTTTGAAGATTATATGAGGAAGTTCATGTAAAATATTTAGCCAAGTGCCTGGCACATAATGAAAATTCAGTAAGTGCTAGTTATAGTTTTCCTATTTTGAAACAAAGTGATGGCTAGTTTCAATAGATGTAAATCACCTTTAATTTCTAAATAAGAAGTGAAATCTTTTAATAGTGATTATCCTATTCACAGAGTTTCTTATTTGTCAATTAAAAACATTATCTCGGTGGTATTATGGTCTAACATGGTTCTTCTCACTCTGACTTTGGAGAAATGTTCTCATGAAATGAAAAGTCATACTTCAGATCAATCAATATAGAACAAGAGAAGAGATGAGATCAGGAAAATGAGTATTAAGGATGAGGAGAGAGGAAGGAGGAACAGTTGAGAAAAGGAATTGGGGGAAGAAAAAGAGTAAAAGGCAGAGGGAGACTTTGTAAACAGGATAACTGGTTTCTGGATAATTGGAACTGAACCCTCAGCCCTGGGGCTGATTAATAGTTGTACCTCTGCTCCCCCCTCCCCACCAGAGACAACCCTCCCCTGGGCATTGCTGTTGTTCTGACTCTTTTCTCCCTAGTAGTACACTCAGGCTTGTCTCAAGGTGATGTTCACAGGAGCTACTTTTCAATGTATCTGCAGCTGCTGTCATTTTACTACTTATAATTTAGGAATTCAAACTCTATAGGATCACTCTATAAAGAAGAAATGACAAAAGTGAAAGTTATGATGGGGCATCTGGGTGGCTCAGTGGGTTAAGCATCTGCCTTTGGCTCAGGTCATGATCTCAGGGTCCTGGGATCGAGCCCCACATTGGGCTCTCTGCTCAGCAGGGAGCCTGCTTCTCCTGGTCCCTCTGCTGCTCTCCCAACAGCCCCCACACTCACGCAAGCTCTTGCACACACCATGTTGTCTCTAGTTCTCTCAAATAAATAATTTTTTTAAAAAACTCTGAACTTGTTTTTTAAAAAAAGGGTGAAAGTTATGAAAAATATTAAGCTTGCTTAGCAACCACCAAAGTAATAATTTAGCTTTATGACTAAAGGATTTATGACTAAAGCTTTATGACTGAAGGATACGTTTTGAATTGCTAAGTATTATCAAATGAGGCAACTAGTTTTTAGCCAGTCAGAGTGCTTCAGGCTAAGACTGAAATTGGAAAGGCTGCCAACCAGGAAGAGAAGGTAAAAACAGGACTGCCAAAGGATACCTGGTTGCATTGGTGAAGAGGCGGTAGGTCTCTCAAGGAGACTCACATTGCTAGCATTCGTTCAAACTGAGAGGCAAGCAGGGGCACGAGCTGCAAGTCTGTGACGCTCATGTACTTCAAGAGCATCTTGATCAATAGCTCTACTCCATCCTGCTGTGATAGGAAGTCTGTATCTGTCTCTTAGATTAGTTAGCTGTAACCACTACTCGATTAGCTATCCGACTTTCTCACAAATCTGTTTAACTAACACTTGCTGTGTATTTTTTCTCTTCGTTCTTATTCTACCATCAGAAGCAGTCTAAGTTTTGAGTTCACATCTGTAACTATGGATATAACATTTCTATTTTCTCAGTTTTTTCCTTTTGTTGTCACTTGTACTGGTGTGAGCTTTTCATCTCAGCCGGGAAGAGTGAAATGCTCAGTAACTGAGAAGGCAGTTTTCAGTCCAAGTGGGGGTTTTATCGTGCGAAACCTTCAAGCAAAAATTCTGTAACAGACATGCAAAAGTCTCCAAGCATTGAATAGTAACATTCAAATCTCTTTGCATGGAGAATTCATACATATGAATTGTTATTATTCATATGCTGTTATTATTTTTTCCTTTTTTCTGTTGTTATTATTATTTTCCTTATTTATATTCTGAGTGATGATGTGAGGAACCAGAAAGAGCATATTCCTTCTTGGGCCACACAGACAGCGTTTGAATTCTGACTCTCCCCCTTCACTCTTACTGGAACCTTGAACAAAAGACTTGACCTCTTGGAGTATCAGTTTTCTCTTCTATAAAAGCGAGATGCTGTCCATTTTCGAGAACTATTAGGTGATAGGAGAAAATATGAAAAATCTATCACATGATAAGTGTTCAATAAATTATTGTTTTCATTATCCCTGTTATAGCAATCGTATTTTACCAGATTGTCAACTTACTCTAAAATATTGGTGATTTTGCATATGTTTTTTGGAGTTATCATACTTTACATACTTCCCTAATTAAAAAACACCTATAATTGGATGAGACGCTTCAAAAGGCAGCATGTATACAATTGTTTTGGTGGTGACAGTGATGGTGGTGATATTTACTTTCAGATTCTTGTACCTAATTCTTTTCTTTAAAAATTTGATCATTTAATGAATGCAAAATAAGATAATTCCTGTCCTAAAGAAAAATAAACCTGGCACAGAGTATGGATGAAACAGAGAGGAAAAACCCAAAGGGTGTCATCAACATGATGCAGAGTAAAGAGAAAGTTGGACAGATGGAAGGATCGGCAAAGACTGTGATGGCCGCGTTAAGATTTAATATGGGGACCTGGGGAATGGGATGAAGAGGAGGGAATTTCTGGTAAATAACCAGCATGGTACTTTACACAGGAGATTGATTGGCATAATTGGTGATAAAACTACACTGCATCGGGCTCTCTGCTCAAAGGGGAGCCTTCTTCCCCCTCCCCCTCTGCCTGCCTCTCTGCCTACTTGTGATCTCTGTCTGTCAAATAAATAAATAAAAATCTTTAAAAATTTGCATTTGTAGAGCAACCTTTCCCAAACTCTTTTAGGAAGTCAAACATTTTTTTAAATAAAATTTTGTGCATAACCCTAGTATGAAAAATATGTCAAAGTAATAATTAAAGTTATTCTGTAAACTCAAATTTAGCGCAACTACTCCTTTAATGCTCCGGCCATGTGAACCCCAGGATAACAGAAGATAGCTAAAGTCTCAACATCTATTGCACTTGGGCCCAAATCTCATGTAACTCCTGCAGCACCTGTTTGCATCGTCAGGATTCCAGAGAATTCATTTGAAAAGCCGCTGGGTTAGAGGAATCCGAAGTGCAGCCGAATGGGTTTGTCTTAACTCAGTTAAAAATGGGAGCCTTTGAAGATTTCTTAATGTGAAATGAAATAGAACAGCACTGCTCTAGAAAGATTAGTCTAGTAAAATGAATCTTATAAAATGTTAAACTGGAAGAAAAAAGGCGAGAGACAGGGAGATCTTTTAATTAGCAGACTGTGGAAATAGTGCAAAAGAAGCTGAGCCCAAAATTGAGGTGGGGTGGGAATGAGGTATTCATTAACATTCTAGTTTAAATTGGAGTTTTATTTTCAATGAGAACCCTCTTTTGACTGTGCAGTCCTAACAATACTATTCTATTACTACTTCTACATTAAACACACAAATTTTGTTGTTGTTTTTTAACTTTAGCTCTTTGGAAAGTTAACTGTTATGTAAGAAATGAACCTTTTGTAATTATTCTGGGAGGTAGATATTTAGGATGGTGTTTGGTTGGAAAAGCTGCTCCGAAGATCTTTTCTTTTCTGTTTTTCCTTCAAGATTTTGATTCTTTGGCTCTTGCTCCATAAAGACTCTTAGGTCACTCTTTCCAGTATGAGATAAATTAGATATAAATCACTTGTCACTCTCTAAGTATATTTAAGCTTTAATAACTTGGTTTAAATGAGTTCAGACCCTTTAATTTCTGTTTCCATTTTCTGTCACTTGAATTTTACACAAGATAGGATCTCAATTTTCCTCAAAATCTTTCCTAAAGAGTAGGTTTTTTCTCTGACATTGGCACCAGAGTTTAGAAAGGAAAGCTTATAATAGCTTTGTTGCAAGGCTTTAGAAATCAGAGGCAATATTTTGAAGGTATAAATACTATGTCTAAAGGTCTTATAACACCTCATCAATCACTCATCACCAATAAAAGTAAGATTCCATAAGTTGGAAAATAGTGGAAGCTTATCACTTTTGATGCCTTCTTTTTCCATTGCAGTCACTTTGCGGGAAGCCTTTTAAAATGCATTCCGCATTGCCTTGCTATTGAAACAACAGTATTATTTAACAAAATCGCGTTAATTTTCTTTGTCAAAATTCAGATTCCATTCTGGCTCATATTTGGGCATTTCTAGCTCCAGAGTGTCTTATTTGCTACCACTAGTTAGCCCTTATGAAACTTCTAAACAAACAATAAACAAACAAAAAAACGCTTGTTACAATTGCACATAAAGTAAAAAATGATGATCTTAAGGAACACTTTGTGATAGCTCTGTGGTGATCAGAAGTACATTATTGGTATTCTTCCTGTTAACATCAAATGGGTAAGGTTAATGAATGATGACTACTGATAAGTGGAATATTGTTGTAATTTTCTGAGACAGTCATAACTTCAATACTTAAATTTGATACTAGGTGATTTATGTTAGAAGATACGATATGGGGTGCCTGGGTGGCTCAGTGGGTTAAGCCTCTGCCTTCAAGCTCAGGTCGTGATCTCAGGATCCTGGGATCGAGCCCTGGGTCGGGCTCTCTGCTCAGTGGGGAGCCTGCTTCTCCCTCTCTCTCTGCCTGCCTTTCTGCCTGCTTGTGAGCTCTCTCTCTGTCAAATAAATAAATAAAATCTTTAAAAAAAAAAGAAGATATGATAGGGAGGACATAGGGAAAGTACCCCAATAATTTAAATAAGTTAACCATGATTTGAGAGTCTTGGCTGCATGGAATGACATTTGCTCTGTGTTGGATATTTTACTAGCAGCTAAAGGGAAGTTTATTTTTCTGAGCAGATACCCTTGTGTTCCCATGGCACTCTGTACCACCCTATATCATGGTTCATGTATTTTTTTTTTTTGGTAAAATTAAAATCTTTCTGCCCCTCTGGATTAAATAAACAAACCAACCCTAAAGGGAAAAATATACCAATATCATGGACACAGATATATTCCCAATATACACTTATTTTCTAGTTGTAACTAAAAAGAATATTTAAGTATAAAACCAGACAGGTGCAAGAAACTAAGACAATGAAAAATAATTCACTCTTTCTGGTTTCAGTCCTTGAGGGAATCTGCTAGATAAAAACAAAAACAAAAGCAAAAACACAGCTTCTGCCAAGCGCTACATTTTATCTCTCCTCTAACTTTCAATCATCTCCTATCCAGTCTCCTCTAGATAATGATCTAAGGATACTCTGCTCCAGATGTGCCCGTTGTGTTCATCACCGTATACCATGGAAACTGTGTTACTGTCCCTTTGAAATCTCCTGGATTCAGCCCCATCTCCGACCCACCAACTCTCAAGTACTTGGGGCAGAAAGTGTGTGCTTTGTACAGAGCTATACCTCGTGTCCACATCCTTCATTATCCTGTTACTTTTAGGCCCATTTTAAGGGCAGGAAATGGAAGTTAAGGGGGTTAAGTAGTGTGTCCAAGGGCACAAAAGAGAATCCATAGATCCAGTATCAAAGCCAGGTTTAACCTCTCCCAAGGTGTTGAGTGAAACACCCTATGTTTCTTGGTCTCATCTTTTCTCGCAAGGAAGTCTGTTTTCAAAAGTGACCTGGTATTTTTGTGAAAGCTCCTGCTGACAAACTCTGCCCTCCCTAGTTGCCAATGCTCCTTTCCTTCCAGGTTCTATATACCTAGGGGCATTAACCTGTTACATTACCAACAGCTGCATACGGACACCAGATTGGTACACAGCAGCCAGGAACTTGCATTTTAGTAGCGAACTTCGAAAAACACTCAACAGTTTCAGTAACATGGTGGAATCTCAAGCACTGTGACCAGATCCTTGGAAAGCATTTGGGGGCAAAGATATTTACTGGAGACCCATCAAAGGCAGAAAGCTGTTTCCTGGGGTCTGTATAATCCAATCTTTTCTAGTCACAGAATGACAATTTATAGCAAATATTAGTGGCAGCGGAGAAGTTGCTTTATTTAGCAGGAAAGGGAGTTGTGGATGGAAATGGTAGATGTCTCTGTGTTGAATGTGCAGACTGAGCAAGAAGGATGAAACATTAGAAGTATAAGGCAGACAGGAGGAAATGACAATTGAAAGAAATGTCAGAAGGAAAACAAACACACCAGATTTTCTTTTCACAGAGTCACAATTTCCTTACCATGACAAGAGACAGGGGGAAAGTAAGATTTCGTGCCTATAGCTGACAAGCAATTTTCTCCAATTTACAGTATTTTTCTATTTCTCTAGCTGTCCATAGAATTGCTGTAATGATGGAAACTGTTTACGTCTCAGCTGTCTAGTAAAGTATCCACTAGCCACATATGGCTATTGAGAACTTGTATGTAACTAGCACGACTGAGGAAACGATTTTTTTAAATTTTTATTAAATTTAAATAATCTTATATAACTAGTGGTTACCATATTGAACAGTGAAGCAGGCAAAATAGAAGTTGCAAGCTCTCCTCTACCGCTTATTTCTGTCACGTAAGTTTCTGTTCAGTTTTTATTTCTTCTAAATGTTATGAAGAATTTGAGGGTCAATAGTCAGTAGTTCAGCTTAGCTTTTTTTCTGTGAGAAATCTAAAGCAAATGAGATGAATCAGACTTCCAAGCCTAGATCTGTAATTTCAGCTATCACAAATAGTACTATTAAAAGAAAAATAATTCCAAAAGTATGCATTAATAATCTCTACCTAAAACAAAGCATGAAATTCCTTTATATAAAAAGCATAAGGTATTAATGAGTTAAAGGAAAAATTATTTAAAACTGTGGTTCCCTCTGGGTTGTGGAAGAACGTGTGCTATCTAGGAGAACATCAGCCAATGAAACAGATCTCCTTGCACATTGCACATTGAGGGGAAAGTTAGAATGAAAAAAAAGAAAGGTGAGGATATAATGCAAGCTTTTCAAACTCAAGTGTCTACCGGGCCTAGACGAATCATGTAAATATGTGACTTGCAAAGCCATGCTAAGGGTGAAGCAGAGAGCACTGGACCCTCCCCCAAGCTATTTTTACTGCTCTGGTTATGCCAAAGGTCCACCTGCTCAGCCAATCTGCCCCGAAAACCACCACTATTCCCCCTACCCACCTGGGGCAGCCACCTGGCCTCTGTCAAGTGAGTTTGGAAACCACTGTAAAGTTCCTCTAAAGTTCCTCTAGTTCTGGCACCTTTTTTTTTTTTAAGATTTTATTTATTTATTTATTTGACAGAGAGAAAGATCACAAGCAGGCAGAGAGGCAGGCAGAGGGAGAGGAGGAAGCAGGCTCCCCGCTGAGCAGAGAGCCAGAAGTGGAGCTTGATCCCAGGACCCTGAGATTATGACCTGAGCCGAAGGCAGAGGCTTAACCTGCTGAGCCATCCAGGCATCCCATCTAGCACCTTTTGATTCTAGAGTTATCGGTCCAGATCTTAAGAGAAGGAGGCAAAAAGTGAGAGTCTTGTTTTAATCAAAATGCTGTACCTTGGAGTTTTGACACATAAGGATAACTTTATAAGTGCTACAAGTATTATGGGATGGGATTTGGAGATTATTATGCATACTTTTTTCCCTATGTAAAGCACTATTTACTGTTTATTTGCACACCAACTCAGAGCTTCTAATTAGGGGACCATCGTGGGCTTCACCTAATTAGTAATACGTATGCCTTTTACATTTTGCATAACACCACCATATATCCACCTGCAGACAAGCCTCGGAACACAGTTGGTGCTCAATTATTGTTTAATGAGGGAATGATGAACTTTTATAGACAATAAAGCTAATTACCCAGTATCTTCATGATGAAAACTTCTAAATCTTTTGATTGCAACAGTTCCTGAGATGACAATCCTCATTTTAATTTGTGTTTTTGATGTAGTTTATGGTTTATTATGCAGTGGCTTGATTGCTCCTTTTACAATAGGTTGCTTGGGTTCCTACTTGAATGCTTTAAAACAAAAATAAAAGGTGATATTTTTAAAATTTAAAAATTGAAAATCTTCAGGAGCCAGGGAAACACACTCAGTAATTTAAAAATATGCCTCTGTAGAGGTCCACAATTAACAAATATCACTAGGAATTTATTGGTGTGTCTCCTTTAAGAAGAGAAAGAAAATGGGTAAAATAAGTTGTTCTGTCAATGTAAATTCAGGGAAGAAATCTGAAAAGAAAAAAAAATTGCAGGGGGTCCCTGGGTGGCTTAGTCAGTTGGGCATCCAACTCTTGATTTTGCCTCAGGTCATGATCTCAGGGTTGTGAGATCGAGCCCCACCTCAGGCTCTGCTCGGGAATGGAGTCTGCCTAAGATTCTCTATCTCTCCCTTTGCCTCCCCTGCCCCATTTGCATGCTTTCTGAAAGAAAGAAAGAAAGAAAGAAAGAAAGAAAGAAAGAAAGAAAGAAAACAAGAAAACTTGCAAGTGGACTGGAAGTTTGAGAGAGGACACAAAGTCCTTGACTCGTTTTCATAGGGCTCCTGCTACAAATGTGCAAAGAAGAAATCAGGATAAAAAAGAAATTAAAGATGTGTGAGTAATAAAGTGAGACAAAATAGAGTCAGATCCTGTATAGTCCTGAGACAATCTTCAAAAGTAATATTTCTATTAGTATTTATAAAAGTACAACCAGAAGGGTTGATTTACTTCTAAACTCCAAGTGATTTTCTACCTATAGTTGGCTGTTACATTAGACTTAAGTACATTAGGTATTTAATATTTCATTTTAATGTAGTGAAAAGAATTCTAAGGTGGTGGAAAAAGAGCATAAGATTTTAAGGAGTACAAATAGACAAGTGACAAGTGAAAAAACTCTCTTTCCATTCATTCTTAAATGTCATATTTTGAAAGTTTTGAAACCTGGATATTGATTATACAATTTTCTAGGTTTGTGAAATTAGCTAGATAATTTTTTGAAAGTTCAGAAAACATCAGAGCTGATGAGATCTTAAAAATAGCCCCAACCTCAACTTTTATAAATGGAAGAACTAAGCCTTAGTGGTTTGAAGATGACACGGTTGGTTGATGGCAGAAACTGATGTAGAGGTCAGTTCACCAAGCTCCCCCATCCAGGGCTCCTCTCACTCCAGCAGATGCCTCAGCCATAGTGAATACTCTTAAGAGATCTCATCAGAGTCTGAGATGGCAAGAATAAATATACTCATGTGGATAACAAGACCATATGTTGGGCACCTGGGAATATGTAAATCTCTGAGTTCTTTTCCTTCATATCACATAGTCTTTCCATAATAATGGACCCCCTAAACCTCTGCCCCCTCCACACTCAACCCCTAGTTTATCTGTTCATTATGATAGTGCATTCCTACCTCAGCTCTCACAGTATCCTTACAGTCATTGTCATCCTACTCCAAAGAGAATGCAAGAACCTTGGGATTCATACCTTCCATTTGCCATCGAGGGAAACTCGGCAACTGTAACTCAAGATATCTTTGTCTAACTATACCACAGCCCCACAGTATGAAGAGCACCTACGTGAACCAAAATATTATTTGGTGGCCCGTAGCCTGTAAACTCTGGGGAATTAGGCCACAGTCTTTTATTCTGTGAGATCTTTCCATCTATACATACATTTTTATCTTTTCACCAAACTCTCATCCTCAACTCTGAAGCCCAGTCAGAGTCTGAATCCTTGGGATCTCCTTTCATTTCTCTCTCTGATTCTTGAATGCTCCCTAGAAGATCTGTTAGTTGTTATTCCTGCTTGGTAGAATTTTGTATCCTTCCTTTTCTTTTCTTTGATGTTATGATCTACCCTTAATAAAGAACAGCTGAGGAAAGAGAAAGATGGAAAAGAGAGGATTTATAGGATAAACTATCTAATTGAGAGCCCTTGAATATGAATGTAATTCTAAAGTAGCATAACATTATTCTGCATATTCAAGAAAGACTCTCCTGATGGAATAGCTAAAAATTTCAATAAGTGACACACAGTCCATAGCTTCTCTCTATCCTACTCTCTGACCTCACCCCACACCCCCATATATCTCCAATAAATATTTTTGGCTATGAGTAGTTTATAGGTTTTTTTATTAACTGTATATTAAGTATGCTCAATTTTGTTCACTTTTAATGGCAGACTAAAAAAACCTTATGCCAATAGTTAAAGTCAGTTTAAAAATGTACCCCTGCCTATTGTAAACCTTCAGGGAATGACAATGGAATGCTTTAATTCCTTGGGTTTTTCTCAGTCATGACCCTAATTCCGTCTCCTTCTTGTCTTTAGACCGTCTTCAATCTCAAAAGCTTTTTTTTTTTTAAGCAATTTATTTATGTTACATTTGGGATAGTTTTCTTTGTGTTTATTTTGTTAGGGACTGTGGGCTTCGGGGATCTGAAAATTTGTAGTTTTCAACAAGTATGGGAACTCTATTCATTGTTTTTGTCCTCTGCTGCCCCTCATTTCATTCTGGGTCTCCAATTACCTATAAACTAGACTGCTTGATATTGTCCTTCAGAGCACTGAAGATTTATGTTGTTTAGTCTTTGTTTTTTCTGATTTCATTTTGGGTAACTTCTTTTGCTATGCCTTTAGATTTACTGATATTTCCTTCTGAAATGAATATACTACTGTTATTTCATCCAGTGACTTTCTGATTTCAGATATTTAATTTTCATCTCTGGAAGTTCCATTGGTTTCTCTTTTATGTCCTCTATTTGTGTCCTTGTTATGTTCATATTTTCCTTTATGTCCTTGAGGATATGGGGCATGTTTATAATCTTAAAGTTCTTGCCACCAATTTTGTCATACCTTTCATTTCTGGGGTTACATCTACTGACTGATTTTTTTTCTTTTGGTCAAGTTTTTATCCTTCTTCACATATCTAGTAATTTTTTTGTCAGGTGCCAAACACTGAATTTTAGGTTGCTGAGTGCTGGATTTTGTTGTATTTCTTTAAAGATTATTAGATGTGGTCCACGTTTTGGAAATTTGATCTTTTGAGTTTTCTTTTTAAGTCATTTTAGGGGAAATCTAGAACATTTACTCTGGGCAACTTTAGCCCCACTTCTCAGAAGCCCAGGTCCTTCTGTAAATTCTAATGAATGTTTTGTGTACTCAAGAAGGCATCTCTGCTCTAGCTAATGGGAACTCAAATAACTCCCCAGCTCTGTGTGAATTTTGGGAATTGTTCATCTTAAAGCTCCAATGTAATTTTTCCTTTCTTGGATGACATTCCTAGTCTGTACTTATGAGGTTTAGTATTACTCATATGTATTTGATATTCAGCCAAAGACTCATAGGCTGGGGCTCCTTCTCTACATGATTTCTTTATTTCAGATACATTGTCCTGGAAACTAACTTCTGCAACCTCCTCAAATTGGACTATTTCTCCAACTCAATGAGATTGCCAGGATGATTTTGGTTTCTCCATTTCTATACTACAGCCCAGAAATGACCTTCATGCAAGAAGCTCAACTCATTAGTTTCTTTTCTCAGAAACATTAGTTGCACTGCTTGTGTTCCAGTTTCTGAAAATAGATGTTTTCTATATTTTGCCCAGTGTCCTAGTTGTTTATGGATTAAGGTTAATTCTAGACTTTGTTACTCCCTCATGGCCAAAAGCAGAAATATCCTTCTTTTCAAGCATGACTTCCTTTAAGCTTATGATTTCACTTCAGTTGCTTTTAACACATAAGATCCTCTCCGACCACTGTGTTTATGTGTGTACAAAATAAAAAATTCCTGAATGATTGTTTTCTCTTAAGTTGTTGCTCTTCTCTCTTCTCAAGAGATTCTAAGATACTTTTCATCTAAATTTTTGACTGAATGTATGAAACCACTATTGGGATAAGAGTCATGTGTACTCTAGATAAAGAATCAGGTGGTGGAATGCCTGGGTGGCTCAATCAGTTAAGCATGTGCCTTCGGCTCAGGTCATGATCCCAGAGTCTTGGGATCAAGTCCTGTACCAGGCTCCTCCCTCAGTAGGGAGTCTGCTTCTCCCTCTGCCTGCCACTCCCCCTGCTTGTTCTTTCTCGCTCACTCTCTGTCTCTCTGTCTGACAAATACATAAATAAATAATTTAAATGTTTAAAAAAAAGGATCAGGTGGAGATGCATGGGAGGACAGAATTAGGTTCTATTCAATCCTAGTATCTGGAGTTACAGGCTCTCATCAGAATGAATTTTAAACATCAGTGAAAATAAAAGTATGATATTACAATAGCCAAAATATGGTAAAGCCCAGATGTAGCACCAACTGATGGATGGATAAAGAAAATGTGATATGGCTACACGATGGACTATTACTCAGCCATAAAAAAGAATGACATCTTGCCATTTGCAGCAACATGGAGGGAGCTAGAGAGTATTGTGCAAAATATTAAGCAAAGAAAGTTATCAGAGAAAGACAAATATCATATGATTTCACTTATATGTGGAATTTAAGAAGCAAAACAGATAACAGAGGGAGAAAAAAAGAGAAAGAGGCAAACCAAGAAACAGACTCTTAACTATAGGGAACACATGGAGGATTGCTGGAGGGAAGGTGGGCAAGGGGATGGGTTAAATGGATTATGGGTATTAAGGAGGGCACTTATTGTGATGAGTGCTGGTTGTTATATGTAAGTGATAAACCACTAAATTCACTCCTGAAGTCAGTATTATACTATATGTTAACTAACTAGAATTTAAATTGGAACTTGAAACAAAATGCTCAAATAAAAAAGTATATTACATAGACTTTAAGCATAATTATTATTATAACAGAAAGGAAATGTCCCCTTAGTAGTTGATTTTTCTTTCCTATTCTAGATGTTTATGCACCTCTACTACATTTTCAATGAAATTCAAGATGATGTGACAGAAAGTTTTATTATGAAAAATTTTTGAAACCTGATTTTAAATATAACTGTGGAGTTAGGCAATTATTGTTCACTCCAAGTCAGGAAGAGGAAGTAGCTGCAGATCTAGCTAGACGGAAATCATCATAGTTTTTTTTGTTGTTGTTTTTGTTTGTTTGTTTTAAAGATTTATTTATTTATTTATTTATTTATTTATTTATTTATTTGATGCGGGGAGAGAGAGAGATCACAAGTAGGCAGAGAGCCAGGCAGAGAGAGAAGGGGAAGCAGGCTCCCTGCTGAACAGAAAGCCCGATGTGGGGCTTAATCCCAGGACCCTGGGATCATTACCTGAGCTGAAGGCAGAGGCTTTAACCCACTGAGCCACCCAGGCGCCCTGAAACCATCATCAGTTTTTAACCTCGGAGACGGATGAGAAATATAGCACTATTACCAAGATTGATCTTAATATAATCTTCATCATGAAGTATCAGCAAACACATAACTTAATAGTTTTGTTCCGTTTGAATCAGAAAATTCACAAGTTTTATGGGATGCAAGTTGTTCAAATATTGTATTGCATCAATGTTTTCATATTGTTACTTATATCTCCATAATACAATTTAACTGAAAAAAAAAAGACTTTTAGATGCAGAATTAAGATATATTATGGGCCCTAGAGGGAGAATAATACTCAATTTGGGATGTTGACCTAAATCTTATTCAAGGACACCCAGAGTTTAATAATAATGGTGGGTTGTATAAATCTTGTAAGTATGTAGAATCATATTTTTAAATATACTAATTTATGAGTAAAAGTCATCCTAAATAAAATTACTACTTTATTCAGGTAAACAGCAAAGAACTTTTTGCAACATATTTCATAGTGCAATAATCCTGTGATTTTTTTTTTTAACTTCAAACATTCAGCAGCATAAACAGTGGTGAGTTTGCCTTAGACAATTTGGAAAATTGCCTCAAAAGAGTCAGGGTGCTGCAAATTATTTTATCCAACATGAAATCTATGAATTGGAGAGCTGTAAAGCACTGTGCATGAATATACTACCACATACCCATCTCCATTTTAGTTATAGGACTTCCTTGTAATAATATCCCTTTCAAGTATAACTATTTTCATGGATGGTTGTTCATTGATTCAGTCACATTTCTGGTCTTTTGTAGTGCAGTTCAAGATTTTATTGTTTTCTTGACCAAGCTAAAATAAAACAGATGCAAACAAATCAGACAAAGATGTGAATTTGGCATGTGACTAATCAGAGTAGAATTAATGTTTCTTCCTTGTTTGGTTAAGCAATATTAAACATATTCTGTTACGGTGAACAAGGGATAATCCTTTCATAATAAAAATTGCTAGGTTTTGGTGATTCTGACATTTGAAATCAATTAAGCATTAGAAAAAGTAAGAGAGAAATATGATACTAAAATCTTGGAAATCTAATAGACAACAGGTCTATTAGAAGACCTACTGGTCTCAACTTAAATTCTTAAGTGTTAATGCTCATGTTAAGTTTTTAAAAAAACATTTATTACATGAGCACTTTTATCCCTTAACATTGAGCACCTACTAAGTTTCCAGGATATTTCATTTATTGAATCACCCAATTAACAAATATTGAATATATGTGTGTATTTATATCCATATATATATATGGATATGCATATATATATAAATCAAAACTCTCATAACTAATGTGTTAGTGATGTGGGGCTGAAAATTACATTTGGTCAAAATTCAGCCATTTTATATTCATTGTGAGATAAGAGTGGGATACTATCAGTACATGAAAGCAGAATTTATTTTTAACTCTCAATAAATTTACATTTGCGTTTTTCAAGAACAAATAATTTCAAAATGTACTTACATGACCAATGTTTAAAAAAATTAATGTATCCATAAGTTTGGATGTTTCCAAGTGAGACAAGACTATTTTAGTCACAAAATAGCTAATTGATGCTTACATCCATGGACCGTGATGTTCCTGCTTAGCAAGAAAATCTAGATATAGTGTCAAGGCATACTGGCAAGATCTTGGGATTAGTTGTCAAGAATCTCTGAAGTTTCAATGAGAAGAACATGTCATTTTCATTCTAAGAATGGTATTTATTTTTTTCAAAAAATATATTTAGACAAATATTCAACATTGATTCTCTGTCCAAAACTTTACTGCGTCTATCGTGTCCTATTATATCAGTTTTCCTTTTATGCTTAGCTAAACATTACTTTATGCATAGTAAAATAGTGAGCAAAAAATCTGAACTTTAGGTAATTTTCATTTTCTTCTCTTTCAACATCATTTTAAATTAAAAATTATGATAGATTTAGATCATGATGATTTTAATAAATTATTCCAATATAAATAAATCAATAAAGGAAAGAGAGGATGTAAAAATCATTGATAAGGAAATTGATTACTATTTGTAATAGTAATAGGCAGGGAACCATTTAAGGAATATTTCTTTACTTGTTGAAAGTTTTCTTTCTAGCTGGAGAAGAAACTTCTTCACTGTTATCTTTCTGAATAATATTCTATGTCACCATGGAGAAAGAAGATGGTTCATCAACAATATTCCAACCCTATGTGTTTTTCAGAATCTTCAAATAAAACAGCTGAAATTCTTGCTTTTAGAGTATATTTTAAAATATTTCTATCTTTTAATCTTGCCACTTAATAATGTAACTTAAAAAGTTACACTATAAAATGTATATATATAAAAAATATATATATAAAATATATTAATCTATATAGTATATATATGTATATATGTGTATATATAAAAAATGTAACTTAAAAAGATCTAATTTTTAATCAGTGCTCATAAATTGAGGATTGTCAACTTTTTCTAATTTACTACATGGTGAGGGAACCAAAGGATTTAGTCTGTTAAATATAAAATTAAAATTTCTTCTTTGAGAAATAGTAGTAGTCAATAATCAGTTTAATGTTTGAATAATATATAAATGTATATTAAAATATATAAAATTATACATACATTTTCTATAGCTTTTGAAAATTGTCCACAATATTTGATAGGGAATCACTGATGAATTTCTATTTTTCTCAAAGAATATGCTATAGATATGAAATAAATAAATCTCTTTACATATATCAACCATGTAACTATTATTCTCAAAGTATAAATAATTTGGGCTCTTTGATATATTTAAAGTTTTGAAAGAATTAAAGTGCTTCAGTATAATTCCATCAACAAACCAAAAATAACAAAACTAATTACGTGCAAGGCAGTAACTACCCGTTATTTGCAAAATCATTTAAAATTAACTGCCCATGTCATCACAGCACTTTCTTATCCTTCTCATCTATTTTGTTAAATTCTTGAATAATTTAACTGTTGCCTTCTTTGTTCCAGTTTACATAGAATCAAAGAATAGTCAAGAATTTAGAAATGATTTATTCTAAACCCTCATTTTACAAATACAGACACTGAAGTCAGGAAAGTTAGTGTGATATTTTTCTTTAAATTTGTAAGTTTAATCCTATAGAAAAGCTGAAAGAATAGTACAACAAACACCACTATAATCTTCACCAATTGTGAACATTTGTCAAATTTGTTCTCTTTGCACACATACATGTGCTTGTATATATATGTGTATGTATGTTGAACACCATGTCACTTCATCTCCAACTGTTTTGGAACACATCCTGATTAGGACATTCTCCTACAAAAGCAGAACACAGTTATTAATCTCAAGATTATTTACAGTACTTTGATTATAACATCCACTGTTCAATTTTCTTTCTCCAACATGTCTTTTATAACTGTTTTTCTCTTTAAACCAGGATCCAGTCAAATTTCATCTATTATATTTAGTTAAGTCTCATTGAAATATTTTGATCAAAACAATCCCTATGCTTCTTGGTTTTTTTGGTTTGGGTTTTTTTTTTTTTAAGGTTTTATTTATTTATCTGACAGAGAGAGACAGTGAGAGAAGGGACACAAATTTGGGGAGTGCGAGAGGGGGAAGCAGGCTTCCACAGAGCAGGGAACCCGATGCAGGGCTCAATCCCAGGACCCTGGGATCA